>PNEQ01037464.1:0-48384 GCA_003012365.1 Medauroidea extradentata
CTTACACGAGCAAAATTACTTGAGAAAATTCCGTCCGCCTATAAAACTTAGCGCAAAGCATTCGATCTATTATAAAGAAAGGTTAGAAGTATAAATTATGTCACATTAGCTGAAATTTAATAAAATTAAGTACACAATAACTTTGTAAAAGTTTACTCAGTGCTACAGCACGAGAGCACGGCCTTACGCACCGCCACTGAAACTGCGACATCTTACAGGCACAATTATGACATGTGAAAATCCGGTTGACTCTGCCGGTGTAATCGAAACCAGATTACAATAACTTTGACAATTTTTAAAAGAAATAGTGAGCGAAAACTCGGTCGGACAACAGGTATAAATGATTACATATTTTGACACTCTACAGCATAAATAACTTAACAACAACCTAGCTGCCAAACAGTATGGTATAGATAAGCCGTTCACTGAACTGGAAAGCGAATTTAAGTATCTTAGCAAAGACGACAGTAGCCGAGCGGTCACAGAGAAGACCGAACCTTGGAAGGGGAAGGAAGCTTGCCTGATCCTGGTTTATATTGTGGATTGATGAATATAATATTTACAGTTAAAAAAACTGTATGCAGGGGTGTCAAGTCAGGGTATTACCAAAAAAATCCAACACCTAAAGCACAGAACATTTACTAACATTTGTACTCAATTTTAAGTTAATAGTTAATTTGTGTAACTTAAATTCAGTATAAATATAAAATTAAATTAAACATACCTCTTTCTATATTGTGTTTCTTTATTTGATTTTGATATTTTTACGTATGTGCACTAATATGTTTGGGGGTACAAGTTATATTTTGTAACCCACTATAAAATTTTTTGAGAGGCAGGTACATTGTACCCCTGTACCCCCCCCCCTCCCTGTCCATACACTACTGAAAATGGCAATGTGTTATCACTTCTACAGAACATTTTAGTCATATAACAAAAATATACAAAACAACTTCAATGAACTATACTCAAAACACTGACATGAAAGATATGTTCAGTTAGCTTTAAAAACTCGCCCATTAATAAAAAATATTTTAATTAAATAAAGTTGAAGACATTTTACATAAACATAATAAGTTACATTTCGTTAGTACGAAATATCCCCACTCTTTTCTAACAGACAGTCTTTCATCAAATTTTAATTAAATAACTACCCTTTTCACAGTGTTCGATAAGTAATTATTTTTTTTTTAAATGTTTTTTTTTCTTTACCTATTTACAAATAAATAGTGACATATATTTCAGTTTCAATTATTTTATTTTACTAAGTCCGTTAGTTTTGTGGAGTGAACATACCCTTAAAATACAAATTTTACTTTGAAATGTCTTTACGGGAATACTACGCCAGATAAATTCATAAGTGGGTAATAAATGTCCCCAGTAATGTCAAAGCTAACACTATTTTGTAAGAAATATACAATTAAAGAATTTTTCATGCTTGAACCACCTTTAAGGTTTCCTTGAAGTATATTTTGTGGATATGTGCATTTTGAATATGTTTAATAGGTTTGAAAATAAATGTCCATTCCTAACATGCTGAAACGCAGTTCAACAGCAATGTTGTTGGGTTCCTTGAAAATATAAATTTTTAAAATTTTGTTTAATGATTAATTTATTTGATGTAAGTTGATCATAACATTTAAATTTACTTTTAATGACGTCTTGAATAAGAGACTTAATTTAAAATTTGTGTAATAATTTCTAGACGAAACTTTTAAGCTACTGATTTGTGGAAAAAAATTCCAGCTAACACATTAGCTACCGGTACCATACAAGTGCAACATGAATTACATTGGCTGCAAAGATAATTAAAATTGCAACAATTTTATCAGTAGGCCTAATGTAGCTGCAATGAACTTTGCTACAGACTTTTCACCAATAACGTTATATGGTTATGCTTAAGGCCATGCTCTGTTGTTCCTAATTTTATAGAGATATTAACTTTTTTCTCCTAAACAAGAGCAGATACCAAAAATTAATTTGGCAGTTTTGTTTAAAATCGTCTTATCCATAGCGGCTGATTTTTCAAGGCAGTAAATACTATGGTTTTAGATAATTATGTAAGTAACGAAACAGTTTTGAAAAAAAAATAGCTGTCATGGCAAAAACCATTTCAAACAAATCTGCCAAAGAGATTTTCGATATCTGCTCTCGTTTAAGGTAATAATAATAATAATTATTATATTACTAATAATCTAAAAAAAAAAATAGTAGAAACAATAGAGTCCCACAGTAAAAATTTATCGGCGGAAATCGTGCATGCTATAAATAGTTCAGCACTTGGCACACTTCAAGGACGCCCTGCTACATTACGTCTGAGCCACTAACACGCAGGTAAGCGGCGCCCGGAACAAATATGCCTCATGGCTAATATATATATATATATATATATATATATATATATATATATATATATATATATATATATATATATATATAGGGAGAGAGAGAAATATATCGATGCAATATCAAAAAGAGCGAGCGATAATGTTTGGTAAACAATACTACGCATCGCTGCTCCACGGTTTTGATATAGCGTGCATGGGAAATGGTCAAATGGGAATTGTGCAGGGAATCTTGGTGCATCGAGAGGGGAAGGGAAGCTATGTAGTGAGAGAGGATATAGGCAAGTGATCCCGAGTCACGGAAGTACCCGAACAGTCCCGAGCATTCCGTCCGATGATAGCCGAATGCTTGCACGGTGTCAGCGACGAGTCACAAGTCCAGGTACCCTTCTATACTTTCTCTGTTCTATGCTTGTGTATTGGTGTGATTGTTGTTCTTTGGGTATGGTAGTTTATAATAATGCAGTTGTGGCGTTTGCGTTGGTTTTATTTAATGTTTCTCGACTTTGTGAATGAAAATGATTGACAAAATGCCCCAGTTTAGGCGTAAAAAGTTTGGCAAGTCGTTCCCGGTGAAAGTTTCAACTTTGGATGCTGAACTGGAATTTTATTTGGAGGTTAGTATTCATCCATGTGTAGTCTGCATCCGAATAGTCAGTATATACTCGCTAAATACGACCATAAAAGCCTCTGGCTCAAGTAGAATGTTTACAACTATCTAGCTGCATGCAAACAGATACTGGAGACATTGTTAGTAGTACTGTTGAAAAAAAATGTTTCAGTGGCGAGCGACTGGAAGGGATCTCTTCGAACTGGTAAGCCGCACCATTGGCTTACGTGAAACGTGGTACTTTGGCCTACAGTATGAAGATAACAAGGGATTTATTTCGTGGCTCAAACTAGACAAGAAAGGTGAGATGTGAATAAACTTTCACTTCAGGATTAAGGCAGTGTCTCATTTTAAAGAGTACTTTGTTGAGAGAGTACTCTTTCGATAACAACAAGAGAGAGCCTTGTTTGCTGTTTGTTGCACTCGCTCTCTGCAGTTGGGTCAGTACCCACTAGTATTTGTAAATGAATGTTGCAAAGGTAACAAATGTGTAAATTTTATTATTACAAGTCACAAACACATTAAATACGTTTCAGCAATTCAAACAATAGTTTTGTAACTTACCATCGTCGTATTTTAAGCGGTAAATAGCAGCTCATAGGTGATGACGAAATTTTTTATTTTGTGTGATTATAGGCTACACATATTAAGGGACAAAAATATTAAACATAATTTCTCGCCATACGTATCTGTTCACTGGAAATAATTATTTGTGCATAAATGTGTAAATATTTCCAATATTATGATGCATGATTCGTGACTAACTTCAAACCATTGTTATAATCACTATGGCATAAGCCAGACAGAGAGAGAGTGAGCGAGTATGCAACTGTGTTCTCTCACTCTTTCGTACTCTTGGCAAACAATTGAGGCAGGCAGAGAGTGCACTCTGTGATGTATTTGTGAGTGAGAGCACTAAAGAGCACTATTTAGGTTAACTCACTTTTCAGTCAAGTGCGATGCATAGTAGAAACACGTAATGTGAAAACTACGTTCATGGGCTTCTCTATGACTGTCTGCCATGCAATAGTTTAGACCACACGCCAGAACAGTTTCAGAAGATGGCGTGCCAAGGATGCTAGTACACACTTGGTTGATCATAGTGAATACCTAACCTCACGTGCTATGCCATCCAAGCATGTATCCTACATTCAAGAACCAAAGAGGCAACTCCTAGGTAATTGTGTGTGATATCACTGATCCGCTCCGACATCAAGTACAACAGCAAGTGGAGTGCACTTAATTAATGGAAGCATTCAGTCATATTAGTGTATCTCATCTCGAACTCTGTGTCTACTAATTCATCGGTAATGAGTTCTTCTGATATTTTGTTTCTGGGATCGATGTGCCATCCTGGAAAAATTGCAGCTCAGTAAAGTAAATGAAACTCTGATATTTTATTCTTCAACCTTTCCCCCCCCCCCCTCCTTTTTCTGTTTAATGACATAGCCTGTCACACATACCGGTAGGCCTACAAAAGAAAATTTATTTTGTGCATTGTCGGCAAACTTGATAGGTGCCACAGCAGCATGCCCACTCGTCAGCTCCCGTATCTCTCTCCCCCAGATCTACTCCTGTGGAGCCTCAAGTGCCTCACATGCTCACATCTGCCCCCTCATCACTCTACTCTGGTTAGTCTCTACTCTTGTTTACTCGCGCCACGTCCCTCTACCACTCCGCAATCTACCAGCGGCATACTTTAACTGATTAAAGTAGCCTACATATTGTTTACATTCAGGTAGTAGGCCTAGTTGCTATTATAGTCTTCATGTCATCGTACAGATTAAAAGTCAATTGACAATTTAGGCTAATTACTGTTTCAATTTTGTTCAATGTGTCATTGTTAAAAAATTTAAACACGTTCAAAAGATAGCACACCCCAGCCTCTTAACACGTTGACTGCTGAAGGCAAAATTGATCACATAACTTGTGTGCATTACATATCCCCGGCTCCAGTATTGCGACCCAACTCTGGTGTGGTACATATCCCCCGAGATATGTATGCCAAACGATGGTTGGCGCGATCTGTGCAGTAGCGTGTGAATTATTATGAGTTGGTTCTTTTACTGTTCCATAGATAGGAGTTGTGTCGCTTACTGGAACGAACCGCACGTGTCTCCCATGGTATTTACCACACAAAATGCTTATTGAACTTAAAAGTATCGAAAATGAGTGTTGATTATAGGATAATGCTTGGGAAAAATATTTATTTACACAAAAATAATAAATGGAGACTTGAAAAGATTAATTTGCCAAGAGTAAAAGTTGATAAAATAACAGAAATAGCAATCCAACTAATAATATATTATGGAATGCTGTTAACATTGCAACAAGTAGGTAATAAATACTGTAAAAAAATAATAAATGCTGTTATTACAAAAGCAGCAATAATTAGCACAAAGTTTTGTGGTTATGACAACTTTTATAATACAAGCACAGCAAATAATAAATTATGAATGTTCATACAAAAACTTTGCAAAATATGAAAAAAGGCAACATAAATTAGTAAAAAAAAAGCCACACACTCAATATTCGCACAGTGTGTTGGTTCTATGAGAACAAGTATAAAAAAAATTTTGTAACAAAATAACAATAATTGCTGTTATGATCATTGTTATAAACACAAAACAAATACCACAAAATTTAGCAAACTAATGCTAAATTAGATTTATTCGATACACATGAAGTTTTCTTGTCTTTATGGTTTCCAGTACACTGTTCATGTAGCCTACAGTCACAGTTCATTGACTCGAGTCATTTGTGAAAATCATTGCAACACGTTAAACAAAATCCTAGATTGTTTGGACAGTCATTGCAATAACTTGTTACTCTTCTGACTTTATCTGCGTCTCTGCTTCTCAGCCCACTTGAGCGGAGCCAATCATAGCAACCCTTGCAAACCTTCCGCTGCTTTCGTCCAGCTCCATCGGGTTTCAGGAATGTGTGTACACGTTTCTTGTTTATTTCTCGAACCATATCCTGAATACGTGTTTGCGTCACCAAATGTTCTGCCAACTGCTGCCTGAACTTCGTTATCCCCAACTTTGTATCAGCTGTCATATTATAGACAACCCACACATTTACTATGGTCGTACCCAAAATTAGTTCTAACACTACTTTTCGATACCATTTCAAAGATTTTCTGAGCACTGTATGGTAGGAAGACATCTGATCACTCAAGTCCACACCTTTTTTTGCTTTGTTGTAGTCAATTATGCACTTCGGGTTTACTACATTTTCCCCTTTCCTATTGGTTTTCCCTGTTGGAATCATACTCGTGTCGTGTGTTGGATCACTAGAAATCATAAGGACTGGACGCTTATCCATCCATCTTATGATTTTCACATCTTCTTTTTGTTTACCTACAATTTCTCCTCTCTTCATTTTATTTGCAAAACCGTCTGGTATCCCTCGTCTGTTAGCCCGCAATGTGCCACAATACAAAATCTTCATGCCATACAATGTTTTGGTTAGTTCTAAACTAGAATAAAAATTGTCTGCAAACACAATATGTCCTTCTTTAGGATCCAGTATGTCCAACAAGTTCAAAACTATTTCATGTGAATGGGCTGTATGTATATTTGTGCTTCCCTTTCCTGTGTAGACAATAATATTTAGTGTGTAGCCATTTGGTGTGCACAACTTGTAAAGCTTTACCCCATATTTGTGGGTCTTGTTAGGTATATACTGACGGAATAATAGCCTCCCGCGGAACGGTACCATGCTTTTGTCAACTACGATTATTCTTCCTGCCTTCAAAATATGATTATATTTTTTGACTAGCAGATCCACAATTTTTTGAATTTTATAGAGTCTGTTTGTTTTGTCGGCCTCCTCGTTATTTTGAAAATGTAAACATCTTAGAAGCAATAAAAATCTGTCCCTGGACATAGCTGATGAAACAAATTTGTTATGAAACATTGGGTCCTTCGACAATAATCATTTATGTGCGGTACAGTTGTTAAACCCATTGAAATTAGGATGCCTAGAAAAGTATACATTTCTTGTTCATTTGTATCAAACCACAACTTTTTTCTAGATTTACTAGGGTGCTCACTGTTGAACTGTTTGGAGCCAAAAACGTTTGTTTCTCTGACAATAATATCCATTATGTCCATGTCAATAAATGATTTGAATACATCAATTGGAGTTTGACAGCCAGAAATATAACTGTCATTTAGTTTACAGCTTTCCGGGTACAATTCAAATTCATAAGTGCCTGTATTTATAGAGGACCAGTTACGAGTTGGTGTATTGTTGCCAGTAAATGTAGCTGTTGGCATAACAGAACCACATGTACCATCCTCCGTACTGACATACAAATGACTTGTTCCTGACAAGTGATCAGAACTGGAATCTGATTCACAAGAACCTGGTTCGTAAGTACAGTCTCGAGCTGAATCATCACTATCAATATCATCCGATAATATCGAACCATCTCTCACATTACTTTGTACAGTAGAAGAATGCTCGTTACCTGATGTTGACGGCAGTTCACTTTGCAATACGGACCTATTTCTCGCATCATTTTGTACAGTAGAAAAATGTTGATTACCTGAAGTTGAAGGTTGCTCGCCATATAAGATGGACTGATCTCTCACATCACTTTGTACAGAAGGCAAATTATTTTTACCAGAAGATGACGACTGTACCACACAATCTTCATGTTGCAATAATTGTTCAGCAGCAAGTTGTAAGATTTTATCAGTTCTTGTATTTCCGCATGGCATTTTAATATAAACAGTGAAAAACACACGATGCTATTAGAAACACCAACCTATATGCACTCACTTCATAATGGGTGTAACAGTGGTACTAACAGTGAAACACAGACCCCCGGCAATATGTAGTAACGTACATTGCGCGCTATCTGTTATTGGACGTGCTAACTATCAGTAGGTATGTTTCAACACAGCAGTTAGGCCGGCAACTTGACAACATAGTCACCGAGGTGATTCGAAAATCGATTCACTAACTCGATTCGGCTTATTGTATTAGGCCAAATAAATTGTGTCGGGAAAATGACACGTTTCTCGTTACAGTAGCCCTAACAAAGAAACAGGACATGTGTAGCCATTTCAGAGCCAGCGCTCTAAAAGACGGAAACATTGTACATATCGCCGGAGACAGGTACCGCACCAAGAAGAGACAATTATTTAACACTGCACTTTTGGCCCTAAAATAACCTACTTTCTTTGGTAAGCTGAAATAACCAAATAACTAGATTAAAATTCATCGCCTAATTTGAGCTTTAAAAATACCTGTCTATTTAGCCTAATTTTTGAGCAGCCTTGCGTGGCCTATAATAGTTATCTAAGGTACTGGCAAAACAGGAAAATTGAGCCCCACTCGCACTGTTTAGCTCTGTAAAAAATTTTCAAGAGTGCCTGAAACTTGCGCATCTGAGTACTAAGCATATCTTCAAGTTCAGCCTTTCTCTCTAATTGGCAACTCCTCCTCGCTACACAGACCCTCCCTGTTGTGAATATGGCCGTGACTACGTGGGCAGAGACAAACTCTTCTGTTGCACCATCTTGCCCGCCCATGATGTGCGCTAGTCACCGTTTCCTGTGTGTTGTCTTTTCCTTTTCGATGTATAAGTTAGTAAATTTGTAGGTATCGAAAATGAGTGTTGATTATAGGATAATGCTTGGGAAAAATATTTATTTACACAATAATAATAAATGGAGACATGAAAAGATTAATTTGCCAAGAGTAAAAGTTGACAAAATAACAAAAATAGCAATCCAACGAATAATATATTATGGAATGCTGTTAACATTGCAACAAGTAGTCATATTAGTGTATCTCATCTGGAACTCTGTGTCTACTAATTCATCGGCAATGAGTTTTTGTACGGTCTTATTTTGTGTAATTATAGGCTACACATATTAAGGGACAAAAATATTAAACTTAATTTCTCGCCATACGTATATCTGATCACTGGAAATAATTATTTGTGCATAAATGTGTAAATATTTCCAATATTATGATGCATGATTCATGACTAACTTCAAACCATTGTTATAATCACTATGGCATAAGCCAGACAGAGAGAGAGTGAGCGAGTATGCAACTGTGTTCTCTCACTCTTTCGTACTCTTGGCAAACAATTGAGGCAGGCAGAGAGTGCACTCTGTGATGTATTTGTGTGAGTGAGAGCACTAAAGAGCACTATTTAGGTTAACTCACTTTTCAGTCAAGTGCGATGCATAGTAGAAACACGTAATGTGAAAACTACGTTCATGGGCTTCTCTATGACCGTCTGCCATGCAATAGTTTAGACCACACGCCAGCACAGTTTCAGAAGATGGCGTGCCAAGGATGCTAGTACACACTTGATCATAGTGAATACCTAACCTCACGTGCTATGCCATCCAAGCATGTATCCTACATTCAAGAACCAAAGAGGCAACTCCTAGGTAATTGTGTGTGATATCACTGATCCGCTCCGACATCAAGTACAACAGCAAGTGGAGTGCACTTAATTAATGGAAGCATTCAGTCATATTAGTGTATCTCATCTCGAACTCTGTGTCTACTAATTCATCGGTAATGAGTTCTTCTGATATTTTGTTTCTGGGATCGATGTGCCATCCTGGAAAAATTGCAGCTCAGTAAAGTAAATGAAACTCTGATATTTTATTCTTCAACCTTCCCCCCCCCCTTTTTCTTTTTAATGTCATAGCCTGTCACACATACCGGTAGGCCTACAAAAGAAAATTTATTTTGTGCATTGTCGGCAAACTTGATAGGTGCCACAGCAGCATGCCCACTCGTCAGCTCCCGTATCTCTCTCCCCCAGATCTACTCCTGTGGAGCCTCAAGTGCCTCACATGCTCACATCTGCCCCCTCATCACTCTACTCTGGTTAGTCTCTACTCTTGTTTACTCGCGCCACGTCCCTCTACCACTCCGCAATCTACCAGCAGCATACTTTAACTGATTAAAGTAGCCTACATATTGTTTATATTCAGGTAGTAGGTCTAGTTGCTGTTATAGTCTTCATGTCATTGTACAGATTAAAAGTCAATTGACAATTTAGGCTAATTACTGTTTCAATTTTGTTCAATGTGTCATTGTTAAAAAATTTAAACACGTTCAAAAGATAGCACACCCCAGCCTCTTAACACGTAGGCTGCTGAAGGCAAAATTGATCACATAACTTGTGTGCATTACATATCCCCGGCTCCAGTATTGCGACCCAACTCTGGTGTGGTACATATCCCCCGAGATATGTATGCCAAACGATGGTTGGCGCGATCTGTGCAGTAGCGTGTGAACTATTATGAGTTGGTTCTTTTATTGTCCCATAGATAGGAGTTGTGTCGCTTACTGGAACGAACCGCACGTGTCTCCCATGGTATTTACTTATTGAACTTAAAAGTATCGAAATTTGTTCTTTTTAAGTTTCGTCACGCATTATTGACTAAATAATTAGAAAATACTGAAACAATCACTTGCTGATTTTGCAAAACAAACCAAAAACTGGTTGCCTTTGCATTATAATTATGTTGTACCGAAGTATTACTGCAAGTAATAGAAGTGAAATATGTAATCTGTAATGGTTGTCTGTTGTGGAAAAGTGATTCTCTAACTGTACTGTGACCAGTTTAACAGGCATGTTTCATTACAAATACATGCATACCGACAATGCGGCAGTGAAAGCTTACATGCATGAAGGATGTAATCTTGTTCATGTGATATTTTTTACAATTATATTTATGGTAAACTTAATGCAAAAGTAACAAAAACCATGTATAGATATCATCTTAGATTTTTTGGGTACAAAATATCATTAACAAAACATTTATTGCGTAGTGATTGCTAATGCATTACAAATGATCTTCATAAGGACTTTAATATTGCTCAGGTTTTATATACGTGTTCAATTCTCGGGATTAGGCAAATTTAATTAATGTTGTCATTTCTTAAATTCCTTTCATAATATGTAATACTTATAAATAAAATAAAACAAAACACTGTTTCAGTGTAAGTGTTTGAAATATTGTCATAGTTAAACTATATTGTGTCTTTTAGAATGTAATTGTGACTAAGCTGGAATATGGATCTCAATGTTGACAAGATGTATCGCTACTGAACAATGAAAATAAAGAATTGAAATATGTTTTTTAAAAAAAATACTTTCAATTATTTAAAAAAAATCCTTACATATATTGTACATAAGTATGACCTTCATATTACAGTTACGGGCACGTATTTGAGTATTAATAAAAAGTATGATGCTGCAATATTTTTAACAACTTATTTTGTGCTCAATTAATATAAAAATATAATTAACTTTGTAATTTTGCACATCATTCTGAAAAAGTTTATTATCATATTCAATTTTTTTCGTTACAAGAAACATCAAAAGTTAAATGTTCCAAAATGAAACTCTAATTCAAGGGAACAACGTTGCTATATAAAATATATTTTATTTATTTTAAGTACATTTTGTTCGTTCGTGTTGTTCTAGGCACTTAAATTCGTAACAAATGAAATCAGGCACATTTACATGCAGATAGGTCGACTCTGCTTACAACACCACAGTAATTGCAATTATCGTTAACGTTCTAAGATAAAGAATAGCACTTGTCGATAATTCAAGCGATCGATACAAAACTCATTTGTTTCGTTATGTAACATTCGTTCGAAAGTAGTTTAGGGCGATCAAGTTTGGAAAAACCGGTATTTTAGATTTGTGTGAAATAATGTTATTTTTGTAGACGTTTCATGGTAGCGTAGTTTCTGTTTACAAAAAATAAAGTGTAGCTCTACAAGTTTTCTGATAATGGCATTTCAAAGTCAGTTTTTGAATTTTTTTTAGTTCTTATCCATTATGAAAACCAATGAACATAATAACATGAAAAAATCCACAGTGAAACCACATGTCATGGGCTTGACATGTATAAAAATTCATCCCAAAAATAATGTTAATTTTTGAAAATTTTTTTCCTACCATATAATGGATGCTTTTGTAATATAACCAAGGTAGCCAGTGTGTTTGTTGCATTGCTAGGCACAGTAGCCAATATTAGTCAATTTACTTTATTTGCCCTCTCCCCCATCCTTTTTCCAAACAGCTGCAAGGCCTTAGCAAAAGAACAACATCCGTAGAATACCTGTGTGGATGAGAGCGTGCACTGAGCAATTTAAACAGACAAAAATTACTTTACATCAAATTGCAATAATACTGCAATAACTTGAAAAATGACTGTCACGCTCACACATCTGTCAACACCAAAACAGTGCGAACGAAAATGTATTAGCAGGGTATTTGTAGATGAAGTGCAACTCAAAAATTTCCCATTAATAATAAAAATGTTACTTACATGACACATTATTGCTGCAGTTATAAAATCTGGTGTGGAGCAATGGAAGACTGCTTCTCACAGTTTTCAGTTTCATTGCAAATTTTTTTTGTCTGGACACCGCCATCCCAAGTTTACAACAAATTACCTGGCCACAAACCTTTACGCAGCTTGCTAAGCAAGAACACTATTTGTAACCAAACAGAGGGCAAACAAACATCAAATAATATCTACTTGTAGTAATTACTGATGAGTCAAAAAATGTGCAATGAGAAAGCATAATTGACCATTCACCACTTTGTGTTTAACAATTCTGAATTACGATAGGTTAAAATTATTCTACAATTTGTACTCAAAAATCACAAGCACTTCGCCCTTCAAAACTCCAAGCTTGTAATTTGTTTCGCATAATTCACGAATAAACACCATAAATACATAAACACATCACGCGAAACACACTAAAAGCTACAGTGTTCATCAAACATTCTGTAGTGACTATTATTAAGAAAACAGCTGGCTTTACACATGTTTCCAATTACCAAAACATAATTTATTACTCATTTCTAGCAATCCTCAATCGCATGATCGCCATTCATTCATTACTCAAATGCTGCAGTAAACCCCCTTTTACGCACCAACAAAGAGTTGAATTCTCCGAACCGATTCTATCACTATATCACAATTCTTGCATTGATCTTGTCTAATCAATCCCCGATTAAGGTTGCCCTAGGCTAAGACACCGACAAAGGATACATATGCTCCAGGGAAAACCAACGAACTGGACCTCGCTGACACTCACCTTTGTTGCAATAGCTTACCACGGCGCACTGCCGCACGGTGCAGAGATTTCCTTCTTAACTAGCTAGGCACACTTCCGTCCAAGTCACTTCCATTAAGCCTCAATATTGGGGCAACACTGAGTTATAGCCTTATCGGCGATGAACCAGACACACCAGCCTGTCTGCACGTGCCATTGATAGTACTTTGGTCAATGATGCCGACCAACATCGCCGTTTTAAGTTGTCTCATGAAAATGTGACTCGAGAAATGGGCAAACTCACAGCATTGGGTACAAACATAGGACCTACTGCTCATCGACTAAGGCAGCAACCAAGTCACACACCCGTCGCTGGTGGCCCACAATCTCGGCTCAGCTCCACCCCCACCAACCCCCACCGGCCGCCGCAATTATTCCATCCCCTGCCAGGCCCCCGCTCCATGGCCCATAGAGTGGCTGGCCCAACAGTTAAATGGGATTGCACAGAGCAAGGACCGGCAAGAAAGGGGAGAGAGAGCCCTAATTAACCACCCTGCTCACTCAGCTGAAGAGGGAGGAGTAGACTACCAACCAATCAAGTAAAACTCAAACCAAGAAACCCGAACCAGAAAAAATGCTGAAACATAATCCTAAAACAAACTAACAAACCTAAAATAAAACAAAATAGGCCTCCCGAAATTTAGGTCACCTGCTCACTGCGAAACAATTTTATGGTAAAAAACTGTGTAATCAATTTGAGCGATCATGTTCATCCTATTGTGCTTTCGTTCCTCAAACGGAGATGCCAGTTGAGGTCTGGCTTGAAGTATAGACATATCAACACACTCTTGCAGTATAAGAAAAATATTTAATTTTACATGTCTACAACTCCACTTTTTTCAGGAAGAGATATGTGAGGAAAGTGGATGGTGATTTAACATGTAGACTGCCATGCTTATAGCAAGTATTTTTAATATATAGTATAAATAAACTGTAATAATAATTTGTAGCACATGCAAGTGTTACATTGTAACATACCGCGAGTTGCGGATTATGACAAATTACATAGATACATATAGGTAAACAGACAGGATTTAATAATCAAAATGATCCTTGAACAAAGTTACAATTTTGGCAATTTAAATGAATGAAGAATATAATTTATGTGCAACAAATCCACACAGTGGACTTTACAAACGTCTGTATGACGGAAAATTATCACAAAGTGTGTCGTCAGCTTGAAACGAGAAATATGTGGGCAAGTCAGAATTTAATTACATGAAATACATGACACATGAAAAGTGACATCACGAAAGGTAGTTACTTCCGCGGGCTCCATAATGTCAAAATCTAGAATTACAAAGCTAGTAGCTAATAAGCAACACACGTGTGTGCAAAAGTCATCGGGCGAAAAATAATCTGAACAGCTAACAAATACTTTGCAGAAAAGTCAAATGGCAACGAACACAGCAAAACCCTACACAAAACATTTTAAAGCAGAGGAAGAATTTTTCATAAGACTGCGACCAAAAAGGAATTTAGAAAAAATACATGAATTTAAACAAACTATTTCACATACAACACATGACGGCAGCCACCTTGCTCGCCATGGGAGGACACGTCCCCTTAACTTATCCTATCACACTAAAGAGGAGCTCTAAAGTACAATACATAACAAGTCAGTGCCCACGTCCAGAAGAGAAGTGAGCTGATGGCTCACGCAAGATCCTTAGTTCAACCTGGCCAGAGTCTAGCTAACGTACCTGGGCGGGGAAGAGGAGATGGGGAAACATAGAGTAGGAGCATGAAAATATAGGCAAAACTTAACTACAGCCTTCCGAGCCATTAAGTCTCTGCAATAGTCATGTGGCCCACTGTGCACCGCCGACGAGAGCACTGTAGGCATCCAAACAGTGCAATCACCCCCCCCCCCCCCAAAAAAAACTTGTCTTACAAGGAACAAAAATTTTCCATTTCAAGTTCTAAAACAGCACTGTTCAAATCTGTTCAGTACAAAAAATACATCTGGAAACAATCTTGAAATAAGAAATTTTGAGGTGACGTAACAAAGTTTATAATGCACAGTTCATAGGAAACACAGTATAGTTCATAGAGTAGAAAAAAGTCTCAAGACACCTAGGTAAGTATAATACTATTTGTAGAATAGAAGAAACAAGAATAGTCATAGAGGTTTTAAAATCACATTCTTGAAATGCATACAGAAACACGTAGCATAGTTCTTGAAGAATGCAGACAAAAGTTCTTGAAGAATACAGACAATAGTTCTTGAAGAATACAGACAATAGTTCTTGAAGAATGCAGACAAAAGTTCTTGAAGAATACAGACAATAGTTCTTGAAGAATACAGACAATAGTTCTTGAAGAATACAGAAAGGGCAAACTAACAATGTAGCAAACAAATTAGCACAGCTATAAGGTTACAGAGATTTTAAAATGTTTGTTGCAGTGAGAGTTTACAGTTAAATTTTATTGAATTGTGGACATACGCCATTACTCATGTTTAGCTGATCAAACCTCTGTTGAATGACAAAGTACAAAAACGAACAAGGAAAAAAAAAAAAAAACAAATATAAAATGCACACAAAAATATAAAAAAAAAAGCAATCCCAGAGGAATTCTGTTAATTTTTTTTGCATCTTGGTGTTCCGACCAGCTGTGTCTCAGCCGTAAGACTGGGATAGATCGCAATCCCTGAAACATTGCAGTTTTTCGTTGGTTTTAACATGTGTTGTGTTGTCTATTGTCTTGTGTTTGTTGTCAACTGTTCACTGTTTTGTGTATTTCTATTTTATTTTTATTTTTTTTTTTCATATTGGAAATCTGGTTCTATATCTGTGTCCGGGTGTTGTGTCGATATTCAACTGAATTCCGTTTCTAGAATTCTTTGTTGTTTAATATATTTTTTATTTAAAAAAAAAAAATTTACAGAATTCCTTTGGGATTGCTTTTTTTATATTTTTGTGAGCGTTTTATATATTTTTTTCTTGTTTGTTTTTGTGATTTGTCATTCAACACAGGTTTGATCAGCTAAACATGAGCAATGGCATATGTCCACAATCCAATAAAATTTAATTATAAGGATACATATGTATTTCATGAACATATTAAAAAAATATATGAACATACTCAATATCAATATACTCTAATGCAATAAGTACCAAGTTAACATCAAATCCTTTTTCAGGGTTTTGAGAAAAATATTATTTGTTGACTCAATCAATAAGAATAGCATACAAAACTGATTACCCTATAATAAATATAATAACAATTAATTAGAGTAAATATGAGTGGCAAAGCGCTTTGCCTTAATACAAAAATATACATATGAATACATCTAAGTTCTGACAATAAATCTTAATTAAGATGGCTCACGTGAGCCTTACGCATTCCTCTTGTAGAATTTAACAATTTTTATACAACAGTATTTGGCCCTAAAAAGCGCTTAATAATATACGGACCTTTGTACTTACTAGGAATTAAGCACTTAACTGGGTGCCAGCGCCAGCATCTGCCAGAGAAAAATTCTTCCACAACATCTGGTCACCGACCGCGAAGGGAGGATCAACCCGAACTTTATTTAAGCGATTAGAAACCTCCCTCTTCGCTACCGCGAGACGTCGAGCCACGTTGCCAAACAATTTGTCCCGGTCCACGTCGTCATTTAAATGAGAAATTAGGGAAGGGAGACCCCAAATATTTAGTAAGGGATGGGAAGGGCGGAAGCCCAGAAAATGAACACAGGGAGGAACACCCGTGGCACTATTAGTACAATTAAAACTCAAATTAATAAACTCTAAATCATTATCCCAAAGCACTTGATCCTGATTAGAAAATATGGTGAGACCAACCTTTAAATTTTTATTAAAGTGCTCTGCTTGATTACCGCAAGGGTAATAGGGACTTGAAGTATAGTGTTTTACTGCCTACTGAAAACATACATTTTTAAACGCAGTTGATATGAAATAACGAGCATTATCGGTAACTAAATGCTCCGGTGCGCCAAAATTTTTCCACACATGTGTACTTAAGGCCTTCACAATCGTTTGGGTTTTCATATTGTGCAAAGGCAATAAATACACAAATTTAGAAAATGTGTCCAACAATATTAATATGCAAACATTTCCCTTCTTAGAATGGACAAACGGTCCAAAAATGTCGAGGTGGGCTACATGCCAAGGGCCTTCAGGCGGATGGCCCGTATCTCTACCAAAATTGGCCTGCTGAGCCTGTTTACATTTCTGACAGTCTTCACAACTGCGGACATAGGTGGAGACGTCCTGTTTCAAACCTGGCCACGCAAAGGTGGTAGAAATTTTTTAGAAGGTTTTATTGACACCTAAGTGTCCTCCAAACACAGAATCATGGTAATATTTCATTATCACGGGACGCATGGCTTCAGGAGCTAACACCTTCCTAGCACGACTGGAAGTACCAGTAAATTAAATAATACCCCGTTCTTCCACATACGGCACCACATTATTCGAGGCTAGCTCACCTCGTATCTGGCTACATAGAGGATCAGTTTTTTGACCGTCGTTAATAGTCGTAAAACACTCCGGGAAACTCTGCAAAAGGGCAACACTTTCAATAGGTGTCAATTCCTCAACTTGAAATTCCGCTGAATCAAACATCTGGGAAAGGACATCCACAATAACATTATCTGATCCGCGCACATGATAAATTTTGAACCTAAAACGAGACAGCCGAAGGTCCCAATGACCCAATTATCCCAACTGGTTAGGGTGATTCAGTACCCAGCTAAGGGCCTGGTTATCAGTATATAGGTCAAATTCTTCATGTTCTGTATAAGGAGCAGATTTTTCCATTCCAAACAGGCAAGCAAACGTTTCTTTTCCGTACGTACCAAGACGCCGCTCTGACTCTGACAAAGTTCTACTAGCGAAAGCTACTGGAGCCACTCCATCAACAGTCCTTTGACCCAGAACAGCTCCTAGAGCAATCTAGGACGCATCAACCTGAACCACAAATTGTTTGCCGAAGTCAGGTAAATGCAAAACAGGGGGAGTAGACAACAACTGCTTTAATTTGACGAAGGCCGATTCTTGTTCAGCACCCCAAATAAAGGCAACATCTTTCCTTTTCAACATGTTCAGAGGAGCAGCCAGCTTGGAAAAATGCGGGATAAAGCGCGAATTACACGCGAGCAACCCCAAGAATTTCTGAACCCCCTTAATGTTACGGGGACTGGGAAAGTTGACGTTCGGAACCACCCGCTCGGGATCCATCAACAGTTTAGCTTCAGAAATTATATAACCCAGAAATTTAACTTGAGGCAATGCTAAAGAAACCTTGTTAGGGTTAACAGTGATATCAACCTCACAAAACCGTGTCAAAACTTTAGTTAAATGTTCCAAATGACTCTCAAATGTAGAACTGTAAATTATCAACGTAATTGAAAACGAAATCAAATTTGTAATCGGACAAAATGTGATCAAGCACCCTGCTGAGGGCCTGACTGCCGAAATTCGCCCCATAGGGATGCGAGTGAACTCATACAGATTCCAGGGCGTGCTGAATGCAGTGTATTTACGGCGAGAGGGATCTAATAAACACTGGTGGAATCTGTTGTTCAAGTCCAAAACAGAATAGTACCGTGCATTACCAAAATGCTGCAGGGCATCCTCAACAGTAGGCAAAGGAAATTGGTCTGTAATAATTTTACGGTTAATACTAATGTGATTAACCACAAGACGGTATCCGCTGTCTTTCTTTTTCACCAAAAATCCTGGGGAGCAGTATTCAGAGGCGGAAGGAGTTATAACCCCAGCAGATAATAACTTGTCAATAATTTTGCTTAAAAGCCTCTAACTTTGAAGGAGGACAGTGAAAATAGATTTCTTGCACCGGTTTATCATCACTCAACGTAAATTTATACAGGAAGTAATTACACTTCCCAATTCTAGTGGTAAGCACATCTTTAAATTGCTAATGCAATTGATCTAATTTGGAACTTTCAGACAATGTTACGTTACTTGAAATAACCGTGACTGCCTGAAAAGGTTCATTAGGTGACCATAACACTACTTTAATATTAGGGGCATAACCAAACATTAATGAGTGATCATCAAAATTAAGGGTAGCACGAGTCTGACCTAAAAATTCCCACACCAAAATTACATCTTGGCTTAAACCAGAAAATATTCTAAAGGGAAACCTCAGAGAAAACTGTCCTATCTTGAAATGAAAAAACACACGCTGTGTTAAATTTACTACCTGCCCATTGGCGATACACACCTGCAGACAATATTCCGGGAGCGCTCTGTACTTGCGCCCCATAATAAATGATGGAAGAGAATCAAAAAAGAATCACCCACAAGGCAACAAGTTGCGCCTGTATCAACAAGAGCTTCTACAGAGTGACCATAAAATGAGGTAGACACTAATTTTTATGACAGGTTGGCGGTCGCTTAGGAAATTGGTTGTAAGTGCTGCACATTTTTCCAACCACTACTCATTTCCCGAGCAACTAGCACGAACATGGCCAGCGCGCCTGCAGCGAAAACATTTCCTTTCCTTACGTGAGACAAGGGGAAGCTTACAATCCTTAATTACGTGCCCTCCAGCAGCACAATTTGCACATTGCCCACCGCCATTATTGGTGACAACACGGGAAGGACCAACAAGCGAATGATGCACTGAGCGTAACTGTTGAGTGGAGGTCGCAATTACATGTTGAACAGGAGGGGGGAAAGACGTGCGGAATTCAGACGTAGCAGCTTCACTAGCTAACGTTCTTTAATCCTGAAGGGTTTTGGGAACTAAACATAAGGTACACAATTGCCTAACATGAGGTGTCAAATTCTCCAAAATAATGCCTACCAATTCTTCCTCTGCGGTAAACATATTAAGGGCACGTTCATGCTCAATAATGGAATCAATGAACGAGTGCATTAGCTCATCTGGCCTTTGAAATCGGTAAACAAAATCACGTTGGCACCGCTGTAACATACGTGAGGGGAAGGCAAAAGCTAGAACTTTAGTTTTAAATGTGTCATAAGTACCATTCTCGTCTTGTATTTCCTCCGTAATAAGAGTTAAGAAATGTCCAGAACATTTAATAGCCAAACCACGTAATAAGTGGTGATCAGAGCATAAACGTAACTCCACTACCCAACTAGCGGCCACAAGGAATGACAGCATGTGGGCTGGCTCGGTGTTGGACAACTGGGGCAAGGGCTGGATAGACTGGAATAATAATTTCTTATTAAAATGAGTGTTACTCAGCCCTGGTGCTTCCGTGGAACTTGGCGGACGTAAGCTGGATGTTTCGCCCTGTTCACCACAAAGAAAATCAACGGCAAGACGCCATAACTGGGCAACCGCCGAACCCATGTCATACTGAACCTTGCAGTCTTGGAGAAATGCCTCTAGGTCAGCCTTGGGAAGTCCGTAAACGTATGAAACATTGACGGCCATTGTACACATGTAAAATAAATAGGCAGGTATTAGCACACAGCAGAGTTGTAGCGCAGAAATTTGTAACATACCGCGAGTTGCGGATTATGACAAATTACATAGATACATATAGGTAAACAGACAGGATTTAATAATCAAAATGATCCTTCAACAAGGTTACAATTTTGGCAATTTAAACTAGTGAAAAATATAATTTATGTACATCAAATCCACACAGTGGACATTACTAACTGTATGACTAAAAATTATTATTTAAAAAATTACAAAAAATATTAATTAGTCTTGCAGAGATCACAAAGTGTATCAGCTTGAAAAGAGAAATATCAGGGCAAGTCAGAATTTAATTACATGAAATACATGACACGTCAAAAGTGACATCACGAAAGGTAGTGAGCCGGGATTGGCTCCATTTAGTTCTTTTGAGATGTCTACCAGCAGTACGGTTGGATTAACGAGTCATTCTTATCTGACTCCAGTTTGGTGTGGGCCCATATGAACTGACATGCCCTTGTTTCCCTGCTTACGTATTAAGTGCTCCGTGATGACGTCACAAGATCTTATGCTCATCTGACTACGGCTCTTCGGCTCGGGCATCTTCGGTGCTTCTCGGCCGGCCTCATGTTCCCCTCCTTCTTCCCCTTCCCTTCTCCCCTCCCTTCGGCGGCCGCTGCTCGGCTCCGGCGGCAGGGGGCAAGTTAGTCTGCTGTGGTACCTCGAGTAAGGAGGTAGTAGTGTTCGGTCGCGAACGTGGCGGCACACTCTTGGCGTCTGTGGTAAGTTTCTTCTGTTTCGGTTGTTCATTATGGGTTTCCTCTTTAATTAGTTTTCTCTTTTTATTACTCACTATTATTTTTTGTCCTAAGGCGCCAGGGTGTGCAATCGCGGCCGTGAACGTCTCACTGGGACTCGGAGAGAACGGAGTTTTCGGTTAAAAATGGGCGTCCATGCGCCCCCTTGTCTCTTTCTGATTGTTGTTTAATGGCTTGTGGCCTTTACCTTTTGTATCAAAACTCTATGCTTAATATTTGTGAAACCAACTGTCAATGGAATCCTATGTAACGATTTGTTCAATATACAGCCCTTCGAACATAATTCCTCCCTGACTCATGTTTATTCGTAGTGATACTCCCTGTGTCTGTGTGTGAACTTTAAATGAGTACGCTTGTGGGGAAGGGTGTTAGTGGAAATTGAGGCCGGACAGCTTGTCCAGGTATCTCGGCCGTGATTGTTCACGAGACCGTGGTGATACAGTCTCAATATTTACTTCTGCGGGCACCATAATGTCAAAATCTAGGATTACAAAGCTAGTAGCTAATAAAGCAACACACGTGTGTGCAAAAAGCCATGGGGCAACAAATAATTTGAACAGCTAACAAATACTTTGCAGAAAAGAATTTTTTATAAGACTGCGACCGAAAACGGAATTTAGAAAAAATACATGAATTTAAACAAACTGTTTCACATACAGCACATGACGGCAGCCGCCTTGCTCGCCATGGGGGGACAAGTCTCCAACCTACCCTATCACACTACAGAGGAGCTCGGAAGTACTTACATAACAAGTCAGTGCCCACGTCCCGTGCCAGAACCTTAGTTCAACCTGGCCAGAGTCTAGCTAGCGTGCTTGCGCTGGAAAGAGGAGAAGGGGAAACATAGAGTAGGAGCAAGAAAATATAGGCGAACCTAAACGACAGCCTTCCGAGCCATTAAGTGACTGCAATAGTCATGTGGCCCACTGTGCACCACAGACGAGAGCGCTGTAGGCACCCAAACGGTGCAACATGACTTAAGAATTTCATAATTTGTTTACTGGAACTGGTAGGCAAACAAAGAGTTACGATAATTTTTTTTATTTGTAATAGTTTTATAGATGTAACAAAATATTAACAAACTGATTAAGAAATTTGAAATATTCATCATAAGTAGTTACGCACATATCCGAATAGACCATCTATACAACTCAAACCAGGAACTTTGTCATCTGAAACAAGCCTTAACTACTGTCACAGATGTTATCACTTAATACACACAGCACATACACATATATACATAGGATGATTGGTAAAAAGCACCGACAACGCTTAGTATGTTGTGCGGGACGACAAACTGATCATAATTGAAGAAGGAACCCATGTCCGGAAACGCACAGTGTGGATGCAGGAGACCAAAAAAAAGTGTCCGTGCGATATGTGGTCAATAAAACGAAGAAACAGTGTGCAGCAAAAAGCATGTTTCAAACGGGGTTAAAACTGTGTACCTCCGATACAGCAGCGGCACTGAGCTGCACGCATATGATCCAATAAGTGCGGTTGTCTGGAAAGAATTTCAATCGCTCCATGTACTCATCCTATGAGGTCCTCCTCTGATATTACAGGAGTGGCATACACCATGGTTTACATACTACCCCACAGAAAATAGTCTAGTGGTGTTAGATGTGGTGATTATGCTGGCCATGGAACTGGTCCTTCTCGACCAATCCATCGATTTGGGTGTGTAACGTTGAGGTAATTTGTCACATTTATATCAATGTTATGCTGGAGCTCCGTCGTGTTGCAGCCACATGCCCTGTCACATTTTTAGCGGCAATTCATCTAATAAGGTAGGCAATATATCTCTGAGAAATATCGGGTAGATCACTCCTGTTTATCTGTTTAGCAGTAGATATGGACCAATGATATGGTCCGCAATTATTCCAGCCCATACGTTGATACTGAACCTGTATTGGTGACCGTGAACCACCTGCGCACATGGATTTTCGTCCGCCCAACCATTGTGGTCAATCTGGCATTCTATATTATTGTATGTCCGGCATTATGGTATTTCTGTATTTTTGTAACAACCCTATCTAAACAACAATTGTCTGAACACAGTGATGACACTGACGTTTATGCTCTTGACGTTCAACCTGACCTAGAATAAGTACGCGAAATAACCAGTGATAACATGGGCAGGGTTTAAGAACAAGGGTTTCCGGTGAAATTTTTACTACTGGCCTAGTGTATAAGTTATTTTGGGTTTGGGGACTGTTTGCCACTGATGTGTTGGGGTTGTCAATATTCGCTGGGTTCCGCAAAGATTTTGGACGTCCACGTCTGGGTCTATCTGCAACATTACCAGTGTCACAAATCTGATTCACGTGTCTTCTTATGACGTGTTTTGATAGGGCAGTACAAGCATTAAATTTTCTTTTGTATGACCGCTGGGCTTGCACAATGTGTTGTCCGTATGTCTAGTACAATTAAATTATAGCAGCATGTTCTTTATTAGTCCACCTATTCACGATTAATCTCCAAAGTCACAGCAACAGTCTGCAACAAACATTATGTATATAACTAACATATTACGTATTTTATTTGTATTTCAAATGGGTACATTACTTTTGGGACATCCTGTGTAATTTATTTTCATTTGTGTGCTATCGAGTAAGGTGGCGCAACAGTAACATGTTGGGACTCACATTCGGGAGCATGCTGGTTCGATCCCCAGATCTGGCCATCCAGATTTGGTTTTCCATGGTGTGCCCTTCTGGGCACAGACAGCCAGACTAAAAACCCTAACCAAGACTAAGCCTGACAAACACGGGCTAATCCCAGAGTGGAGTTATACAAAACCAAGGCATGCACACATACACTCAAACAAAACATAGTACCCTGGGAGATTCAGCTCTACAGAAACTGTAATCAGAATCTGATCAAAATGGGCGGTTTATTAAAGCTGAATTACACATAGAAGGTAACAGTAACCGAATACAAAGTATAGTTCTCAGAATACAAAATATATTCCAGGCTCAACGGCCTTAACCAAAACGTCCTCCCAGACTAGGTAAATAATTTATAGTTATTTACCAAATATCCAGAGAAAAATTATGCCTCGACTCCATTCCACTCTCCACATCGACGCCCGAACGGCACATGAAATTACAAGGATGAAAAAAGGCAGAAAAACGAATACAGCAAAACGAGAAAGTTACAATGTTAATCCAAGCAAGAAACGAAGCTGCGGTTCAGTTAATCATAATACGAAAGCACAAACAGAAAATAGCACTTAACCAAAACTTGCAGGCGAAGTGTAGAGGTAGTGAGTGGAGAGGCAGAACCTTTCTGGTCGGGAGCAAAACGAGGAGTGATACGACACGCGATGGCAGGGTGGAGGAGGGGAAGGGGAGGTAGGTCGGCCGAAGGGAGGGGACAACGAAGACTGCCGAGGAGACCCGAAGATGTACGAAGCGGCAAGGCGTGCGTGCTACAGTTCAAAAGCGCTACGTCGGTAAACACATAGTCCAATTGTCAACTCCAACACGGGGCACCAGAATTAGTTTAGATAGTTCAGGGGGCACAATATATGTAGGCACTAGATTCCTATGGACGTCCTCTTCAGACAGGATGTGCTATCCCAGCACAATGCTTTCTGGAAATTGCTTCAGGTGAATGCTGGGGAGGTTCCTTATCAAAGGCCATGGCTGACTCCTCTCCCAGCTCCTGTCGTTGTACCAAGTTGTGTCACCATCTCTATAATGATCTCGCTGTCGACGAGACGTAAAGCTCACTTACCTTACCCTACATTTGTGTGCTGTATTTCTTTATTTGGAATGATTTTACTATTTTAATTATTATTTACATTTATGAAGCTGAAGTTTCAGTCCAATTTTGGACAATAAGGCTATTAAAGAGTAAACTTATTTCCGAGTTTTTTTATGTCAATATTCAACAATAGCTAAGTCAGTAGAGTGTTACATTATTTATTTATATTTTTTTTTTACTTTTATTTGATGCAAGTTTTTATGGCCTTTTAGGCAAGACAAGTTTCAGTTAGCGATTTATCATTGAATCTCATTGGCACATTCAAAATAAGAATTTAGACGTCCAGCCTATCAAGGTTTTAGCAAAATTAATATGTATAAATTAATTAGTTTGGTATTGTAAAATTATTTCTGGAAAACATATATTGTATTATCATTTTTGTAAAAATTAAATATTTGCAAATAATTAATGTCATAGAGTAGACAATATAAATTGGCACTATGGGCGCTGTTGGAGTGCGAAGGAATGAGTGAGTGCACTGTTCAAAAAAGTCGGTTAAAAGATGGCTGTGTGATAGGCTGCGAGGGGCCCGTGTCACATAGCTCGAGCAGCGAGGGACATGGCATGCAAGGGAGTTTTGCAAAGTACAGTAGTTCTGTTTACCTGTTAAATCCTGTATTTTGCTGACATCCAGAAGGCATCCGGTGTAAATGAGAAACTTTAAGTTGGATTTATTTACTGTCACAACCATGGTGTATGCTTGTACTGATGATTTTGCCTATGCTCCTTGTTGCTCTTCTGCTCTCAAGCAAGCAAGGATATTTTTATTTGAACACATTATGGTTCAAGTACAGTACCGAGACTGTTATGTGTTAAAAGGGAAACAAGCATTTTGTTCCAAAATTGTTTATAGTTTGTAATTTCATTTAAAGGTGAAAGTAGAATTGGCCAATTTTATGTACAGTTTGGCAATGATCACTTTGTTTCATTGACTCATTAAGAGGAGTAATGGCAAATGTGCTTTAAGAATATTTATTTCTAGGTTTATAATATTAGGAAAATACACCTACACTTCACCAGACAAATTATGCCAGTGAAAAGCTCTGATACTATCTCGAGACTTAGGGCCGTATCTATAAACGGCTTTCAAATGACAACCAACTGCTATTACCATAGAGAAAGCATTGGTGAGCAGTTGGTTGTCATTCGAAAGCTGTTTATAGATACGGCCCTTAGTTTTTCAATGAACAAATAATTTGTGACTTCTCTTTGGATGTTACTGGGTGCACAAAATGGCTTCTGTACAATAAATTCTATAATCAAAGTAATATGCTGTATTTGTCTTTATATCTGCTTAAAGTATTTCAGAGAAGCTTGTAATATGTATAAGGCTTATTTGAAGCCACCTTCAAGCAAGTGTCTTCGCACCTCCTTAGGCCTTAGCAAAATCCTGACATTTAAGCCTAGACTCAGCAAGGAAACAGGGCTAGGAAGAGCATGTGCAGTGAGGTGTGGGGAAGTGCGAGCTTGTAGTAGTGTAAATAGAAACTTAGGTCAGTGTTGCATTTTTTTCTCTATCCTGACGAGCAGCACGAACTATGAACTGACACAAGTCAGAGACCGGCCACTGCCACTTGAATACCTTAATTGTTGTGTGTGTGTGTTGGACGGATATTGTGTTTCAATACAATGGAATACTTGCGCACTATGTAAACATTATCTTTCTTGCAGGATGTCAACCCTCAGACCTTTTTATCATTAATAGTCTGAATGTATTTTTTTTGTTTGGAAATCCTAAGTGTTACTAGTAATTCAGTTTGTACATCCAGGCCTCAGGCCAATCTGTTTTACAAATAGTAATTGTTTTCTTAAGGCATTTGTAGCTATTAGAAGTTGTATGGCTAGCATGTGCAACGCTTGTTCTGGTCTGTCAGTGGTAGCAGCAGCGGCGAGTCGTGTCTCAGTGAGTGAGCTTTCATCTTAGTGTTTAATCAATAATGTAGTTTGGTAATTAATTTTAAGGGAGATTGTTAGATAATTTTGTTGTGTTTTCAGGTTTTGAGCCATAATATTTGTTAAAATAGTGTATCGAAGTTTTCTCTTCGAAAAAGCATAGAATATATTCTTGGTAAACAGCTTGACAGAATCATTGCAAGAGAATTATAGGTTAACTTTCAATAATTCTCTTGCAATGATTTTATATGACAAATTAATGAAAGATTCCATTAGTGTTTATGTCAAGCGGTTTACCGTGAATATATCCTATGCTTTGTCGTAGAGAAAATTTTGAAAATACAATTTGAATAAATGTTATAGCTCAAAAACTGAAAATACAATAAAATGGTCTGACACTCCCCCTTAAAGTAATTCACTGGAACCTTTTCATCTTTATTGCTCTTAAACTCGCACTGTGCCTCATTTGTTTTTATTGATGAGCTTCAATTCAAAAAGTAGCAGTCACCTTAGGTACTTGGTCGTATAGCACCACGTGATTGGGCTACGTCAAGTTTGTATTTCTAGATCTTGAGAATTCATTCTACTTAATGTTAATACGTAATGTAATTATTTATGTAAGTAATGGTCCTAGTGTGCAGTGTGCTCAGAACCACCCAAAATGGCTCATAGCTAGTGTTGTGGTTGATATGCTACTAGTTGATAGCCGGGCACAATAGCTATATGTTGCCCGGTCTTTACATTCAGTAGACCATCTCCACTAACACGTCAGGACACACTATATCAAACAAAGAAGAAATAAATCGCTATAGAGCATGATAATAAATAAAAGGACAAGAGAGAGATGCAGAGAAACAAAGTAGTAGTTGCAAGAACATCATCAGCAAACCATCTTCCACTTAGAGAAACAAATAAGTCACCGAGGACTTCTTATAAAAGCATAAATATGCAGGAAATATTTGCAGCACAGGCCCTTCTAACTTCTGAATACTAGCAATTAAGGCCTTGTTACAAAGTTGATTTCGAAAATATTTTTTTTATTGCTACTAAATACTCATACCAAAATTTCGCTGCACAGTTTGGATACTTATATGTTATTATTTCTAGCTGAATTTTTTTGTAGAATTATACTGTACGGTTTTTTAGATTTCATTACCCATAGTACCACGTTTTTCGTCGTGAAAATAAGCAAAAATTAAGGAAATTATTTTTTTGCTGGCGAATGGTACATTATTTAAAAAAAACGTGTCCACAGTATTGTGCATCGTGTGATTGCACATTGACTCGAAATTTTTCAAAACTTTTGGTTAAAAAAATATTTGAGTTATTGGCGCCAGTCTGAAAAAAAAAACTCGGGAACATGCCCTTAAATGAGAAAACAGCTGGGACTTGAGAAGGTAAATATGCTCACTTTCCAAGAAGTTAATTACGAGGCTATGAGTAATCGAAGCTTAGTTTTCCATATTTTTTATGTCTGTTGCAGTACGTGAGGGTTGCATTCTTGAATCCATTACATATCTCGATTTTCCCGTAAGTTGATCATATTTATTAAAGTACTTGAATACAACTTCAAAATAAACTAATATTTTTAAGTACTAAAACATGTAGACAGAGATGTACAAGTTCTTACAGAAACAGTATTTGCAGGTTGGAGAACATAAAAAACAGGTGGGCGACACATTTTTGCGCGGTTTCGCAGTCGCGACGTTTTGCTGGCCATGCCAGGTTCCTCGAGTGGCGAGTGATTGCACGCTGCAGTATGGCTGCCGGTAAGCAATGATTGGTAACTAGCATGCCTAGTGGCCAAGGGACGAATTTGGGTGTGGCGGAAAATTTGAATGTTATCGGATGTTGAGGCCTGATGGTAGTCTGAATTTTTTGAGTTTCTGATAAATGGTGGCCATATTTTATTTTAAGCATAGTATTTCATATCTAAAGTAATATTTTTCAGCATTGCACCAAACTTGGTACACGTATACTACATACAAAGCTGACTTGAATATTTTGTATTTCGTTCATCCTGTGTTTATATTTTTTTATGGTTGCCATTTTTATATTTTTAGCAGAGTAGGGCTTATTACATTTCTTAGGAAATATTTTTCAGAATTTCACTAAATTTGTTACACATATACTACATACAAAGCATACTTGACTTTTGCGTGTCTTTCATAGTTTTGTTATATTTTGAAACCTGCGACAATTTTTTATCTTTATGATAGAAAGATATCTCACAAAATTTTCCCTCAAATTTTAGTAAACTGTGTACTTATGTATTATTTAGCAAGCTGACTTATATTTAGTATATTTCATGTATAATACATTGAAATCAATATTATTATTATTTGATATTTCTTGATAGGGTAGAGGATTTTCATTTTCAGGGTTGAATTGCACCCACTTTGAGGAAAGTAGACTTATCTGTTATGCTGGTGACTTTTTGTTTTTTGTTAATATTGTCGTCGTACCAGGCCACAGGCCAGGTGGAGTTACACCTGGTCGCGGCAGGTCGCAGAGTGTGTCAGTGGCAGGTGTGCGCTAGTTGGTAAGGGCAGATGTATGGTACTGTAGTGTGTGTGGCAGATCAGTGACAGCGGCAGAGCGTGTGTGAACTTGACACCGACGTGCGACACTTGCCATCCCGGCCATCTGCCAGTGCAGGACACATGGCATTGTTGCCCCCTCCCTCTATCAGTACATGAAGAAGGCAGTATGGGAGCGCGGCAGTGACGGACAGTACGAGAGAGACGTGGTGTGCTTCGGGACTCTGATTCGTCCAGCGAGAAAAGTAATGCGCGTGTGCAACTATCTGGCCCAGTGTTTTACTTTGTTTCGCCATTGGAACTAGCTCGCTTAAGGCCCTAGGGTATGGGGGTGTGGACTGCCCCGTAAGTGTCCATGTAAGGTGTAGTTTTCTCCAGATCCTCCCTGCCTTTCTTGATTCGCAGCTGTTTTGACTCGCCAGGTGAGAGAGGGCCACGCCGGCACGAACAGACCACGACCCATCGAGCCTCGTGTTCCCGGCTACACGCTTAACCAGGTAGCACCCAGAGAATTCTGACGCAGCTCTGTTCCTACCTCACTCTCACCGGACACGACGTCATGGCGCCCAACGCTTTGGCGTGAATATCACAGTGTAAAATGACGTACAACCTACGCAGAGAAGGACTGGAAGATGACACTTCATCACAGGATCGCCACAGTTGCATTGTTTAGTCAGCTACATCACAGCCCGCACGCCAGCGACAGCAGGAAACAATACACTGAACAAGACCTAGAAACAAATCAAACCAGCGTACACAATGAGCAGCAAGGAGTGTGTTAGGTGTGGATTACCAGCCTTCCCTGATTTACTTTTCGGAGAAGTACTTCAACAGTGCTGCTCATGTGCCATGGAGAACCGGAAGGGAAACCCGAGCATGAAAGTGGAGAAGCTTATCGACCACAGCTCGCCAAGGCAGGCCGAAGTTTGTGACTTGCCAAGATGTGACAGACAAGGGAAGGAGATGGCCACTTGTGTGATTTGTCGAACAAGACGCCACCGCAGATGTTCGCACGCCACGGAACTTGTCACGTTCTGTGAGGGCATGTTTGCTTGCACAACTTGTGTGTCATCGAGGCCCCCTCCCCCGCTTCAAGGTCATACGTCACAAGCTACAAACCTAACACCCTATCACCCCTCCCCCAGTGCCTCAACGGCTGCGCATCTAGCTGTCGCAACAACCCGCCGAGATAGTGGGGACATAATGAAACTTCCAGAGTTCTCTGGACACATGCACGAGGACGTGGACCTGTTTCTGCAGCAGTGCGAAACACAGTGTTTACGTTACGGCGTAGTGTACGATGAGTGGGTTGATCGTGCAATTAGCAACTTGCATGGTACCGCAAAGGACTGGTGGAGAATATGGAGACATGCAACAATGACATGGGACGAGTTTGCGAATGGCCTATGGTATTGGTTAGGGTCCGTGGAGGCTATAGCAGACTGTCAAGCGCGATTTTATAGTGAACGACAAAAGGACACAGAGACGACAGAGAGGTTCATAGCCACGAAAATCCAGCTGTTCCGGTGTATGTATTCAACCGCGCCGCCGGAGGACGCACTAAGCAGCATAACCCCACGTCTGCGACTGGAACTCCAACCATTTTTGGTAGAAGTGAATGGTGAAAGTGTGAAGGGATATGTTCGTCGAGCAATCGTCGCCGACAGGGCCGTCAATCAGCTGATGGGACATCCATTACAGACACTAGGACGGGCGGACGAGGAGGCCCCCCATCACCAGAAATAGGCGTGATAGCGGCACACTAACGGGCCGAAGACAACAACTCGCGATTGAGGCGCAGCAGTCTGCCGACCCTGCGTCCACCCCACACTTCTCGAGACAGGACATTCGACCGCCACAGTGCCACACCTGCCCAGCAAACACGTTTCACTGGCAACGAGCCTGCCTTGTTAGGAATGCCACATGCCCGCCGTCGAGAAACGCCTAAGGCGGGGAGGCAGGCCAGCTGCTGACCTCCCCGCTGTCAATCGCCAGACACACCTGATCACGAGCAACACCGACTCAGAGCCATTTTTGGGACAATTAACCGTCGAGGAGGATCAGTTACTCCGCATCCCGATCGAAGTCAACAACCAACCAACTGCTGCGTTAGTTGATACTGCCGCCAACCATACGTTCGTCGCATCCACACTCGTTAATCCATCACAGATCCGACGTGGACCCGCATGCTACAGCTGGCCACCAGAGGGAAGCACAGTACCACACAGGGCATAACCGACCTGACGATCAGGATACGCGACCAGACGTCTCAAGTCGAAGTCTTGGTCGTGGATGGCCTACGAGAGCCCGTAATGCTGGGGCAACCATGGCTGCAGCAACAAACAGCAGTGATAGAGGTCGCGGCAAAGAGGGTACACGTGGGAGCCGGGGAACGACGAACAGTGTATGCTGTCGACCAGTGGCCTAATACCAACCAACACACAATTCACCTGGGCGACCTGGACAACAAGGTCCCAGCCAAATACAGGACAGCGATACAAGCTCTCTTGGATGAACGGAAAGATGTATTCGCTTTCTCCGACCTACTTCAGGCAACGATAGCAGCTGAGCACCCCATACTGACACCTAACCCAGACCCAGTCTACACTGGTCCCAGAGGCTACCGGATGCATGAACAACGGGTCATCCGGGAGCAAGTCGCAGAGATGCTAAAGGAGGGTGTAATCGAACCGTCCAACAGTTGATATAATGCTCGCATTGTACTTGTGCCGAAGAAGGATAGGACACTGCGCTTTTGTGCTGATTTCCGTCCGCTGAACCTGGTGACAGAGAGTGCCCCTCCACTGCGGATCAGTGCTGATGAGGCCTTGGCAGGACTGGGTGATGGCGAGTGTTCTCGATATTAAAGTCAGGTTATTGGCAAATACCGATACGTCCAGAGGACCGTGAGAAGACAGCCTTTACGACACCAGACGGACGCCGCTTTCAGTTTCTGAAGATGCCATTCGGGCTGAAGTGCGCTCCTTCAACCTTCCAGTACATGATGACGCAGGTGCTGGAGGGGTACATCGGGGAGTTTGTCGTAGCGTACCTCGACGACGTCATTGTCTGGTCCCGGACATGGGAGGACCATATACGCCATCTTAGTTTAGTGTTAGAACGACTGGCAGTGCATCAACTTGTCGTCTCCTCCCAGAAGTGCCACATCGGTAGAACCTCCGTTGACTTCCTGGGGCATGTGATCCGGCTGGGTGTTAACTAGGCCCATCCCGAACACCTGGACAAAATTGCCAACAGCACATTTCCGACAACCAGGAAACAAATGCATCGGTTCATTGGATTAACGAACTGGTTGAGGAACTATATACCGCACTTCGCCACAATCGCCGCCCCTCTCACTGACTTGTCTGTAAAAAGAAAATGTGCCTGGAACAAACGTGCCCAGAAGGCATTTGAAGAGTTGAAATCGCAGTTCACCCAGTGTCATGCTTTGTCTCGCATCAATCATGAGAAGCGACTCTACGTCCAGATCGATGCCAGCATGGAAGGTGCTGGCGCCGTCCTATACCAGTTACGACTCATTTCATCTACAGTAGTGCCAAGTTCGGAGAAGCAGAACGTCACTATCACAGGAACGAACGGGAGTGCCTGGTGGTAGTTTGGGCTCTTTGTAAGTACTGCCCTCACCTAGAAGGAAGACAGTTCACGTTACGGATGGACAACATGTGTCTGACGTGGCTGGACACGATACAGGGAAGGAGGGGTAAACTCATCGGCTGGGCACTGTTACTACAGTCGTTTGATTTTACGATTGAGCATGTCAGCAGAGTTGACAATGAACTTCCTGATTATTTGTCACGGGATCCAAACCCGGCTCAAACCATCATGGACGACCACGACGTGGCAGTGATGTTTCCTCCTGAGTGTCCCTCAACTCAGCAGAGGAAAGTCGAAACAAAGGAACACGCCTCACTGCGGGCGATCACACATTCGTCCAGACCGACTACCTGGTCTGCTGTGAATAATCATGTCCTTAACACACAAAAAACATCTCCTACAGCTTTGCGCTTAATATCCAAGTGTGCCGAGGGTAATGTGGAGCGTGTTCGAGTAAGGGATCAAGTGCTAGAAATGAGGCCGCCAGGTGTGGAGACGGCATGGAAAGTGTTTGTGACCCCCGAGGCGAGAGAGACAGTCTTGAACTTCGCACACAGTGATACACTAGCAGGGCATCCCGGGGTAGATCAGACAGTGCGGAATGTAATGCAGTATATATTTCCACTGGCCTGGACTCAGTGGATGTGCGGTATTATGTACGAGGCTGCCAGGACTGCCAGCGGAAAAAGGCACGGAGAGCAGATGGGACTGAACAACAATCCGCCCACCTTCCCACTACTCCCTTCGAAGCTTTAGCATTGGACTTCATGGGGCCGTATCCGCGCACCACCAAGGGATATCGTTTCATATTAGTGGTAACTGACATGTTCTCTTGCTGGGTGGAGGCGTATCCACTAACGAACACCTGTAGTCAGACAATTACAAAAGTGCTCCAGAAGGAATTTTTTGCACAATGGGGGTACCCTCGAACACTACTAAAAGACAATGGTTCACAGTTTCTCAATAGGCAGTCGAGGAGGTGGTGCCGCGAACTACAACTGGAGCACCATACGACACTGGTATACCACCCTCGTGCTAATCCAACAGAGAGGCGGAACCAGGAGCTGAAGGTCCAACTCCGCTTGCGTGTTGGAGAAGATCACTTACAATGGGACCAGCATCTGGGTGAGGCTCTGTTCTGCCTCAGACGTCGGGTGAACGTCGCCACAGGGCAGGCACCGGCAACCCTCGTGCAGGGGCGCAACCTACCGCTTCCAGGAGAACCCAGGCCAGAGGTCCCTCCGGATGCAGAGGACTGGGGCGAGTGTCGAGATGCTGAACTCACTGCTGCCCGCCAACACAAAGAGGCATATGTGTGAAAAATTCTGCGAGTGTCGAAAACCCACCTGCACCCCTGGAGGTAGGGACAATGGTATGTGCTCGGAACCATCCATTGTCGGCTGGCACACGAAACTTCTGTGCAGGACTTTCGCCTCGCTGGACAGGACCCCACACTGTGCGAAAACGCCTAGGACAACATGTCTACCTGGTCCGAGATGGGGACAGGCGCCTCCGAAAGATCCATCGAGACGAACTAAGGGTGGTTCCTATCATGCCGGCTGATGAGGAGACAGATACAGACGGTGTGACACAGACCCCCCGGAGGAAACATTACACCCACAAACTGAATCACCACTCCAAGAGGAAAGTGACAAACACTCGCAAAACAGATGTGACAAGACTCCGGGACTGGCGTTACTTCTCCCGTCGACGCCTGGTGTCGTAACACCGCCGCAGGAAACCGAACCAATAGTGACCATGCCTGATGAGGATGAGCCGAGACTCCAACCCATCGTCCGGGAAGTGTGGGAACTGGATGCGCCTCTAGAGAGTACGACTTTTACCATACACATCGAGGAACCAGAAGAGTCGCCTCGATGCCAACCACGACGCAGACGCAGCAGGCAACCCCAGTTACACTCGTCTGAGCCTAGCACAAATGACCAGCAGGAAGAAGGGGTCAACCCCGAACCGAGGAACGAACGGAACTGCAGATGCTGAGCACCTGCCTGGTTTCGTCCTCGTATTCGCCACTTTCCGGACTGGGGCATGGCTGGTGGCCCTCAATCATCGGAGCCTACTGTACAGACGCCAGTGGCAGAGCGTCAGGACGTAAAGACCACAACATACCAGGACATGCTGGTGTTACCGACGGCAGGCACCCCAATGTCTTCTCCCTCGACCCATACTAACAACCACCGAAGGGAGCCCTACAACCTACGAACTCGCCCACGACAGAAACAGCAGACCTGCTGTGCACCATCCGATGACTCAGGAGATGAAGCCGGAGACTTCAACCCACAGCAAACCCTAGTGTTCAGTCGTCGAGAGCGACACCGGTAGCAAAGTACATAGTGAATGCACACACCCGCCGTGACCAGTTGTCTTCAGGAGGGGGCGTATGTCGTCGTACCAGGCCACAGGCCAGGTGGAGTTGCACCTGGTCGCAGCAGGTGTTCGCAGAGTGTGTCAGTGGCAAGTGTGCGCTAGTTGGTAATGGAAGATGTATGGTACTGGAGTGTGTGTGGCAGATCAGTGACAGCGGCAGGGCATGTGTGAACTTGACTCCGACGTGCGACACCTGCCATCCTGGCCATCTGCCAGTGCAGGACACATGGTTCTGCTGCCCCCTCCCTCTACCAGTGCATGAATTAGGCAGTCTGGAAGCAGCGGCAGTGACGGACGGAACGAGAGAGACGTGGTGTGCTTCGGGACTCTGATTCGTCCAGCGAGAAACATTGAAACTGGCTCGCTTAAGGCCCTAGGGTATGGGGGTGTGGACAGCCCCGTAAGTGTCCATGTAAGATATAGTTTTCTCCAGATCCTCCCTGCTTTTTCCGATCCGCAGCTGTTTCGACTAGCCAGGTGAGAGAGGGGCACGCCGGCATGAACAGACCACGACCCATCGAGCCTCGTGTTCCCGGCTACACGCTTAACCAGGTGGCGCCCAGAGAATTCCGACGCAACTCTGTTCCTACCTCACTCTCACCGGACATGGGGACAATATGACATCTGAGGAAATTTTTGTTCTGAATATTGTCAAGCTTGGTGTTGTAAACATATACTGCTTTATAAGATGACTTATTTTTATGTAGTTCATTTTCTATTCATGTTTTTCTAGTGTTGATCTTAGAAAAAATTTTTAACACATGTAATATGAAGAACAATTTTTCAGAAATTCATTAAACGGTCATTCAGGATAATGTGAGCTACTGCATATAGTTCAACATAAACTATAGTTGCCTTACTACTTGTATGGTTGGCAGCTAAATTATGCAATATAGGTCCATGTATTTTCCTAATTTAAATACAACAATACTGATACAAAAATGAACTGAATTCAGTATACTTGCATTTTATATAATTAATAAACTTTGTTAATCAAACAATATAGGTTCTTACTGACTACACAATATATGTTACATGCAAAACATCAAGTGCTGTGTGCAGATAGAGTAGATATTTCTTGTTGTTTAATGTTATGCAAGGAAAGATACAAATTGTCTGAAAAAAGAACTTTAGTATGACTTTTTTAAGTACTCACTTCATCCCGAGCCGCCTCTACTTATACAGTACACAGTAAGATTACTTGAGATTTATTCTTACAGTATTCAGGTGTTAGTAAATATTGAACCTTACACTTCTTTTCAATCACATGAGTAATTTGAGAAAAAATTTCCATAATTTTATCAAACGCTGTACACATTTAGTACTAAGTAAGATGAAGTGACTTTTATCTGGTGCTGTGTTTAGCAATGTAAACCTCCCATTTTCATAGGTGCAGCAACATTAATACATTTGTGATCTATGTATTTGTAGAGCTACTGGAGTAATTGTTATAGAATTTAATATTTCTAAACTTTTTTCAACAAAACTTGCATTTAACAAGTCTTTTTTTAGATCCACAGTGTTTAAATATAATGAGAATAAATGAAGACATTATTTCGTATTTTGAGATAAACTTTACAGATTTTAACTTTAAGGGTTAATTTGCACGCACATATAGAGAGAAAAGTTGGCTTGTTGTACAGGTGATTTCTAGTTTTAAGTATTTGTATTCTCTTAGGTGTTTTGTAGTTTTTCATACTGTGCAAGGTATTAATTGTAATTTAATTTATAAGAGCAGAGCTGTGGAATTTCTTAATAGACCGTAGAGAATTTTAATAATTTTTTTTTCTTTGAGTGTTGTGTTAACTAAATTTTTGTGATGTGCAAGATGTAAAGAAATATTTTAAGGATGGTTGAAGTCCTCATGTTTGTATTCTATAAATTTTTATAAGGTGCTCTTAAATTTTTTTTTGGTTTGAGTGAGAATTCTGTGTACAGTAAAGAAAAAATATTGGCATTGTTGAGTTAACAAAAGTAAAAATAATGATCTCGGGACCTGTGGCAATGCTGTATAATTAGGTCTAGGAATATTTTGAGAGTTCAGCGACCAACATGCTATAATCCGTTATCCTGTGTATATTGAAGACCTACCATTTGTCCATTACCTGCTACTCATTCAGACAACAGACAATGAACGAATAGACGGGGTTTGAATATGGATAGGACATTGGATTCCAGCATGCAGGTCATTGAACTCGCTAATATTTCTTAGCCCTATGTATAATGTGTGATGGCAGAATGTAGAGTAGATTGCAGCGGAGATTTTTAAAGTGGTTAGTTAACTGCTTACAGTTAGCAGCTCTGCTGGTTATGATTTGCCTGGGGAATAATGATGTGCATTGTTTGCAGTGCAGGACCAGGGCATCTCGCAACAGCCGCCCACGTCCTTCAACTTCCTGTGCAAGTTCTACCCGGAGGATGTAGCGGAAGAGCTAGTCCAGGAGGTGACGCAACATCTCTTCTTCCTGCAGGTGAAGCAGGCCATCCTCTCCATGGACATCTACTGTCCGCCAGAGGCCTCCGTTCTCTTAGCCTCCTACGCTGTCCAGGCAAAGGTACTGTGGCCCCACCATCATGCTCTTCTACATTCCTTTGTTTCCCTTAACATGTAACTAATTTATATTCCTGATGTTGTATATATGGTCTATATTGCTCTGAGCCTGTGTGTGGCAAGATTGGATTTTATAAGAATGCATGAGAAGTGGCTTCTGCCGCTAGTCTTATGTCTCATTTTATAATTTTGTGGGTTTCGTAAATCATGCAGAGCGAGTAGACCTATAAGGAGGAGTATAGCTTTGACATTTAGATATCTTAAGTGTTAAAGCTGCACCTAGCAAGAATGTACTATGTTTAAAATTTTTTCAAAGCTAATCTTGACGTCAATCAAAGCTGATGATTCACATCCTAAAGTCAGAATGAGACTATAAAAATATGACCTCAAAAATTACTTTGTAGTTTAATACAGGTTGGTGTTGAAATCCTGTTTGGATAATACAGTAATTAGTGGCGGAGGAAGGACATTCTTGTCTATTTTTGCAAGTACAGTAAGTCCTCAGTTTACATAGGAGTTACGTTCCTGAAAAGTGCAACCTATATAGAAATGACTGAGATAGTCATTAAACATTGTCAAAAGTCATCAAATTGGTCAGTTGGTAGTGCTTACGCACAGACACGTCATCATCCAAGTTATTACAAATGAACAGTGAAATGACAGCATGGGAAGCAAGTCCAATTACTTAGGAGCTTTTAGGCATGATTATTTTAACTATTCTCCGTTCACTCTAAGTTGAGTTCTGAAGTAAGCAAATAACGTAATATCATTGCACTTTGCTAGATTCTAATTGGCTCAATTTGTGCAGCGCCCCGACGTACTATTTCCAACTGACAAAACTGTGTACAGTCGGATATCATAGGAAACAACAACGCCCTTATTGCCTGAAAATTTTGTACGTGCTATCGACATACAGAAACAAAAATTACATGACAACTTTATAAAAATATTGACATCGTGTGCAATTACGGTATATTTCAAAATTTATTGTAATTATCAAGCCATGAATAACTATCGTATTCAAATATTTTGGTACTAACCTAACGAAAATTTGGTACTACATGCAGAAAAAAAGTTGTCAACAAAACTTACTTTAAAGTCCTCCTGGATAATTTTGTACTTCGTTTTGGAAAAATTACATTTTCTGAATCACCAAACAATCTGTCGATAATTCACGACACATATTCATTATTTTTTTATTGTAAAGAATGTTATGCGAGATTTCTATTCTTGCCTTATAAACATCACCGCAGTTTGTTTGGTAATGAAGACATATATATCCACGTTTCGAAAACCATGCAAGACATTTTCATAGTTCACGTCCAGCATCACATAACCTAATCCGCATGTGATGTAAACATAAACCGACGAGAGGATGGAACAAAATAGATCAAGGAATTTTGGTTCGGACGAACTGGAACAGAAAATGGATACACGAATAAAACATTAGTAGTAGTCACAACATTGACGTGTTAATGTCCAAAAATACTTTGAAAAATAAAACATTATATCTGGTTGTGATATATCTGACTTATTTTTGCTGTGGTAATTATTACTGAACTAAACTTTTGGTATTTTCAGAGTATCGTACATCTCTAAATACTGGCAAATGTACCAAGAAACTCATGCGTTTAACAGTATGTCAGTCGTTAAATAACTCTTGAATCAACTGTACGAACGTGTCGTCCGCTAACCATAATTACAGTAATAATCATATAGTGTCGTAGATTGTGTTTGCAACGTCTGTATATTTTAGATATTTGTTAATAAAACTCTCTTATTAAGTGATGGAGTAGTAAATTTATATGTACACGACAGATAACAAAGATCTATTTCTTATGCAAGATCACAGTGCACGGCTGTCGGCAGCCAATGAAAATGTTTGTTGATAATTTGCTTTGTTTATCTTAAAACTCAACTTAGAGTGAATGGAGTATAGCGGCTTTACAGTTTATGTAAACTACCTGGGATTCGATATGTTAAAGAAATTTCATGTTAAATTCTGAAAAGCAAATGATTGTTTAAACTGAGATATAGTATATGTATGCTGGATGAGTTTTCCAACATTCCTTGTTGTCTAGAAACATTTACGATTAAAATTGTATAAGTTGTTTATTACAGATTTTAAAAATAAGTCGTGCAAGTCACGTGTGACCCGATTGTCGAAAACCCATAATTTCCTAATCCTGTAATCAGTATCCCTCAATCCGATACTATATGTAAAGTCGGCAAAATGTGAATAGCTGTTGTGTAATATATATCTCAGAAAACCATTTTTAAGTGTTTTGTATTGTAGTAATGGATTAAAAGTGAAGTAAGCACAAAACTTTGCATTATGTAAAATAATTTCAATAAATTTAAAAAAAAAAATTTAATATCAATTCCTTGAAATAAACAAAAATGTAACAATTACAGATTAGTAACTGACCACATTTTAATTTGGTTTGAGCAGATAAAATAAACATAATTTTTAGTGAGGCTTAACCACAGCTTGTTTTGAACACTAAATATTACATTTTGAAGTTTAGTGTAAAAACGTCTGAATGATGTTCATAGGGAAGTCAGTCAAAACATCTCTAGTGTTTACAATCATTAACACGTAATATTAATTATTGTTAAATAATTTAATGTGTGTATTATCTACAGTTTACAATGCGCTTTAAATCTCAGATGGGCTCAGTTGTGGCATGAAGACGTGAGCTGGCAACGCAGCATAAATATCTGCTGTCAGCATCTTGCCGCACTGCCGCTGCGCTGGCCTTGCTTGGACTTGCGAGTCACAGTCTCATTCATTCACTGAAAGGGCTTTTGTGTATTAGGTTTGTGACACAGCGGCAAATGATTGAGTTAGTTATCGGTTTATTTTCAAACAAATGATTTTCATTCAAGTAAAGTGTGTATTATCGTAACAACAAGATGCCCAAAATAATAAACAGGATGGAGGGAGTTATGTAAGACAACTTTTTGATACAATAGTATGGCTGAAATCACATTTTAGGACCTACAAAAATAAAGCAGGAACACAGTCTTGTGTTGTTGTTAAAAAGGAAGGGGATGGAGAAGCGTACTGTTTGGTAACATCAGCGGGAGGCAGGGAAGACGTGTAAGAAAGATAAGAATGGTTGCCCCTACGAAAACTTCATTATTTTATTCGTGCTGGGATAACTGCCGAAGGTGAAGGTTTAAGAGGGTGGGATGCGGATTGTTTGACAACAGATATACATGACGCACCACTGATGCCATTGCTTAAAGCTTGAGCTGTAGTTTCTCATAATGACTGGATTGGAAGGGGGAAAGAGAGACAGGCAAATAAAATAAAAAAGCAATATTGAACAAAACAGAACATATCAGTAGTTTCACAGTTTCATGAGAATTAGAGTTAATGCTTGTAACATTTCTGTAAAGTTCAAAAAACTTAAATATAATGTATAAAGATTTGTACAACTTCGTTTAGTGCTATTTTACAGATGGCAAAATTTTTCGTTCAATAGCTTGCACATTTTCAGACCCTTTTTAAAATGTTAATTGTATCTGTTAAATAACATTTTCTGATGAGCATCAATGTTATTTAGGTATGCTCGGGCATGCAACCTAAAACACTGTGACTGCATTTTGTTCACCTCCCCCCCCCCCCCCCACCACCACCCCTTAAAGTTTGGTGGCTATTTTTTCCCATCCTGCCCTTCAGCACGTGTCAGCAGCAGACAATAGATTCTTTTCGCCTGACATTACAACATCACTATGGCCCGTGCAGTTACTAGCTGCTTAGTAGGTTAAAACAATGACGCCCTACAGCAGGCTGGCTGGCAATGATATCCTTGACATTTGATCCTATAAATATGTTACCATTTTAAGTGAAAATGACATGAAACTCATTCAACTTTTACTTAACACGAAAAAAAATATTGAATAAAGAAATTATAACCTTTGATGTAAATGTCAATTATTCATTTCACCCATTCGTACTAACTTCAGTTGTTCAACAGAAGAGATGAGTGGATGTAAGAAAAAAATTATATTGTTTCGTGTCACCTTTCTTAGCTAGTCTGTCATGTATCAAAACATGCTATATTTACAAACGCACATGTACAACTACAAAGGAAGGGGGGCACCAGCAGACCAGGAAGTGAACAACGGATGATGAAGAACAGGTGATGGTGGAGGGGGCGGAGAAGCTGCAGCAGTGGCATTGTTGTCAAAGACTTGACAGTTTCAAAATAAATAAATGACTGCAGGTTCTTACAACGTGGTTGTAGGGGTATGGTGCGTAGTTGCCAGCCTTCGTAGTCACTCCACAGAAGAGTAGTTCTCAAGGCAGAAAAAAGTTTACTAAAATTAAAACTTAAATTGAAAATTTAAAAAAAAATCCTGACTCACAGGACACTAAATTTGAAATCGATCAGACCATTAGAATTGCCCACATTCACTCAAAATAGAACTATAAAAGAGCTGTGATAATCCTTAAACCGTTGAACATATTTTCTTGAATCATAGCTAAGAACACACTCGATCAAGTCATCTTTCAATAGAAAAAATAACTAAATTAAAATGGGTTCATTCATTTAGGAGCTATGATGCTACAAACACACACGTCAAACTTGCATCTGGAGTTAAAAATATGTTTTACTTCATGTTGTGGATCTATCAAACCAAACAAAATTCAAAACAAATACATATTACACAATACAAAGCTTAAAAAGTGAAATTACTTAAGGGTGGCGAATGACTATGAAAACTGGGATAAGTCAGGGTAAAGTCACTGAATCATCTAAAAAATATCTAGAAATTTGAAACATAGAAAACAGACATTCCCGTAGTTGGTATTAACAATGTATAATTTTCTTGGTACATATACTACTTTTCAAGTCCTTTATATATATATATATATATATATATATATATATATATATATATATGTGTATGTATATATATATATATATATAAAATTTAACTTTTCTTCTGTCTTAGGACACAACTTCGGACCAAAGTTGAGATTTAGCGAATACTGGACTTCGGTCTAAGCTCATTCTAAGACATAAGACATTACCTATGTGGTATTGCAAGATTAGTTTTATTTTGTATTTTTTATGGAAGTTAGATTAAATTATTTCTTGGAATTTATATGTATTTTGGTAATATTTTCACAAAATAATATTTTCTTTAGTGGTCTACGTTTCATAAAGGGAAGGGAATAAACACAGTCATGAGTTATAATAGTTCAGAAAAGTTCTAGAAGTCAGTTAGAGTGTAATCAATAGTAATATGGCCGGGTGGCCTTGTGCGGGGGTATTGTTAGCTTTGTTTCGGTGTTGTGATTTTTTTCTATTTAAATTTTGCATCATTTCGGGGTTGCAGTGCAGTATTTTCATTTAGACTTTGGAGAGGTCAGTGACATTGAAATCACATGACGTTAGCCCAGCCAATGGGAGCACAGCCTGTGATGACACGTGTGACCCCATCTAGATAGTTTTGCCTCCGCCATGTTAGAATAAGTCAGGACACCAACAAGTATGGTTGTGTTGTGGGGCTGCGGCCTAATTTTATAATGAAAAAATAATTACTATTGAGAACAAAATGAGACACCAACAAGTGTTGCGTTGTGGGGCTGTAACCCAAATTTTTAATTTCTGTGATCTCCTAAAGAAAAAACTAAGATACTGATCCAGACAGTCGTGTCACAGGGTTGCAGGTCAAGTCTAAAATGAATTCAGAACAATTAAATATACCTAGATGTCAATGGTCGTGTAAGTTTGTGAAATGGTATGGGGAGTGGCAATGTAATGTCTAGGGCCAGCACCGAGGTCTTTTCTTCTATAAAATCCATTCGGATATTTTCTGGAGTCTCTGCCAAATTGTTTTCCGCTCATATCCATCAGATGCAAATTTTTATTTTAGAATATAATGCAGCATGTGAAGCTAACATTGTGTGCAGTTTTTTCGTTTAAACTTAAAATCCTTGTGAACTTGTGCTGCATATTGATACTGGATTTTGCCAATAACTGGGTTAAGGGATTGTTCCCGAGTTTTTTTCAGACTGGTGCCAATAACTCAAATATTTTTTAACCAAAAGTTTTGAAAAAATTTGAGTCAAATGTGCAATCACACAATGCTTAATACTGTGGACGCGTTCTTCAAAATAATGTACCATTCGCCAGCAAAAAAAAAAAAAAATGATTTCCTTCATTTTCGCTTATTTTCACGACGAAAAACGTGGTACTTTGGGTAATGAAATCTAAAAAACCGTTCAGTGTAATTCTACAAAACAATCAGCTACAAATTATAACAAATAAGTATCAAAACTGTGCAGCGAAATTTTGATATGAGTATTAGGTAGCAATAAAAAAAATATTTTCGAAATCACTGAAAAACTTTGTAACAAGGCCTTAACCGTGATAGGAGTAAAAGTTTATAAGACCTCGCTAATTTTAAATTCTAAATTTAAATAAACTGGCAGAAAATTTAGAATTCTAACTTTTATTCCCTGACAAAAATCTCTAAGTCATATCATTTCAGATCAGTGCTCAGAATAAGGGACAGTGATGTAGCAGAAGATTTGAGTAACCAACTACAGTGGGTTAGACCTCTGTACATTTTCGACACCCCTGTATATGTTGGTCCAAGAGGACTGACATGTAATATTTGTCGCCGCAACGAGGGGCAGAGGGTGTTGGAAATATCACTGCTAGTATCAGAACGTCTTATTTCTGTACTGAAATATAATATGTAACTGTAACTCCGGACACTGATGTGACATCAAAGTCATACGTGCGTCAATCAGTGCGGTCTTGTGCGAGGACACTAATTCGGAAACCACATTTGTGAATAGGACTTTAATATCTTCTGATCGAGACTAAAGTCAATGGATTTAAATTTGAAGTGTATTTTTTCTACCATACCGTGCAATGGAAGAACACACCTAAACTTTTTGGCTAATGCAGTGACAATAAATGTGTGCTAAAAATGTTGTGTGCCTTTCTTGTGTTGTGCTGTTTATAAATTTATTCATAAATTTTATTTACTTGGTTTTTTTTAACTTAATATTTTAATTTAATATTCATTCAGTTGTTTGTGAAGGGAGAACAAGTTTATCAATGTAATGTTTTTTTGCCATATTCTCATTTTATTGCCTCATAAAGTGTTTGTTGCTTTTGGGAATTTTTTTTTAATTTAAATTTTTTATTATTTTGGCCCTACATGCATATGTGTCTGTTTCGTCAGCGGCTTGGCTGTCTTGGTCGGTGCTTTATCTTCTTGTCTCTGGAGTTTTATTTCACACCGGTTGTAATGATAACTTCTACTGTTCTCGCAGCTGTTCCGTACGCATACGAACACCTAGTTTGTACCTTGTCCCATTTCCTATCCCGTTCTGTTCCTCTGAAAGTGCTTCTTTCAGTGCTTCTGAAGACTTTCGTAGCCAGGGTAATCTGTAATATGTCCAGTAACATAGGCAGTTTTGGCTGTTTTCGACACTCGCGTGCCATCTCTAAAGAGTTTTTAAACCTCCCGTACCTGTATACGGACCTCAGTGGCGTTAGTTTGTCATCATCAGATGTTACCTTGTGCGTGCCAGACGTGTTTCTGGACGAGAGTGATTTTACGTGTTTTGTGCGTGTAACATGGACTACATTCTGGTGTAGGATGTAGTCGCGCTTTGACTGCTATAATTTTTTAAAATCTATATGTAGGTGTAGCACCATAGTTTCCATTTATGGAAAATGTTGTGAGCAATTCACAACTATCTACAACTAGCTTCAAGATGCTATCTACGTAGTGTTTCTTCACCCTCATCTTTGGTAAGTGTTACCACATTGAGAGCCTATTCTCTTTTATTAGTTTTGATAAGTAACTAAATTATTCTGTGTTTTTTCCCTGTTCACAGAGGGTGTAAGTAACAGTTCGTCTTCTAGTCCATCTTCAGATCAAGTTTTCCAGTTTACATGTTTTCAGCTGTACTACTTACAATATTCTCCAGTCCCAGCCGAGTTGGCGTACTGGACTGGTCATGGCGTGGTCCCCCAACTTTACCTCTGCACGTTGATAAGTAACTGCTTCACGGACTACTATCACAATATGTACTGTCCTGCTCTGAGGATGCTACAATGCATCATCTTCATTTTATTTTTTGCCTGGTGGAATTCAACACAGAAACTCGATGGTATAAGATTATAAAATGTAACTTATTGCATTGTCTATTTTAAGTATTCTCTTAAATTTTATTTGTAAAGGGCCCAGTTTCTTAAATAATGTAACGATTTCTTAAGTAATGTAATTTAATGTGCATATTTAATAACCAAACTGTGTAAACAAATATGTTAAGTTTCGTATAAAATTACTGGCACTTGAACCAATGTTTTATTATTATTTTTAATTTGTATACCTGCTTTACTTATTTTCTAAAGGCAACTTGCCTGTGAGAGTTAATTAAATAAAAAATAATAATAATTGTTCTCTGATGTCACTGTTTACCAGCACGCAATAAATTATCATTAAGGTAGCAGATTTTGTTTATAGTAATGTGGTTACACCTTTGGTTGCTGTTGGTATGTAGTTATCTTGAATTTTATATAGTCCCTATTATTAATATTTTCTATTATTATATTCGGTAGCCGGTGGTGTGTAACAATATGTGTTTATGAAAGTGATTTAGTGTATTGACTATATCTGGAAATGTATGTTTCACAAATGTTTTTTCCGTGACAAGTGATTTAGGGATAAAAACATAATTAAAAGTTGGAAAACAACTGTGTTTATTTCAAATTGGTTAACCGATCTTACCGTCATGAAATGAATCGGTACAGTTTGAGGTAATAGTTCTGGAAGATGCAATTGGTGCAGTGTTAATTTTTCGTTGAGCAACATGGGCTGGTGTTCTGTTACGAGTAGCATGGAAGGCAAAAAGCACCTTAAGTGGTCTGGGAGTTTGAATTCTATGAAGATAGATGCTTTTTTTCGAGACTATTATGTAAACAAACAGTAGATAAGGAAATAACCACGCCAAGCAGTTATTATAAACTTTGTAGAGATGAATTTGTATATTCAGTAGAATTCTGTTGTTTTTTTACGACCCCTTACGGTTTCTGGGAAAATGTTTGTAAGGGCAGAGGGTTGTAATAAAAGACTAGGGTTATTTTGCCTGATTTTTACCCAACCCAATAGCCCTATACGTCAGCATTTGTAGTTTGTTCCATAAAGTTTATATTCAATTATCTATAGTTGAAGAAAATAACAATTTTTGTAATTAAATACAAATAATTTTAATATTCAGATATCTTCATAAAAATGATACTCTAGAAAGCCATCGTCAGTCTCCTCGTCATGAAAACAGCATAACACAGTGCGACATGCCCGTTTTCATTTACATTTGTGGAAAAGTCGTACAACTTAAACGTTAACGTTCTATTTAAGGTTTATTGTTCAGATTTTGTAAGCTGCTGACATTGAAATGGAAAACCCAGTGTGCCAAGACACTAGTGGTGGTGTGACCTCACCACGCGCTGTGTCTGTTTGTGTAGGATATGGGAGGGGAGAGCAGTCAGCTGGCCTTGGCTTAGCTCACTCTCAGCTGACTGTGTGCACGTGTCGCGCAGTCAATACTGCTCGCCTGGGGCAGATTAGGGCTGTTTTATATCAGCAATATTGATATTAACTTCAACTGCATACTCGGTATTTTCGGTATGTCAATAATATCGTAATTTTTCGGTACAGAGATAATACTGAAACTTTTCGTTATATTGATAATACCGTAACTTTTGGTACATCGGCAATACCTAAACTTTTCGGGTTATCGATAATATCGTAACTTTTCAGTATATCAATAATGTTAACTTCTCGGTACAGTACATTGATACACCATAACATTTGTTTTTTTGTATAAATGTTCAATTTTGGTTTTTCATAGGTTTTTATTTTTGTGTATGGATTTCTTTATAATATTTATAAACATATATTTTTTTTTTTAAATATAAAATCGATATGCCATTAACTCAATATAGTTTTGTTGAAATTTTGTAATGTATATCAATAGTACTAAACTTGTAGGTTTAGATACACACTCTAATTTCAGAATCGCATGTATAAATACAAGCAAATAAGTGTTCCAATTTTAATTAATTGAGTAAGTAACACCCCGGTTATGTGATGGTACCGTCTGCCCATCACGCTTGTGTCGCAAAATATATATGATGCCCCACTCGGCCCCACCTCGCGGTGAGCTACCGAATGTGATTGGCACACACACACAGCTCCACGTAGCTCACGACTGAACACCAGTCGGTATGAAACACACTCTAATATCTCAGGGAAAATAGTGGGTTCGAACCCTGAATGAATA
>PNEQ01037465.1:6220-48482 GCA_003012365.1 Medauroidea extradentata
TCATTATATTTACTGGTTTTCAAGTTTTGTATGAAGTAAAAATATGCAAATTTTGACTTTGAAGTGACATTACGGGAAAACTAGATGAGCTAATTTTTTTCTGTTAGATATTAATGTTCTCTGAAGTAATGTCTACAAAACTAACACTATTTTATACAAATATAAAATTATGAATTTTTCCCCACTTGAACGCCCTTAATGTAAGACGATGGAGAGCGAAGGTACACTTCAGCAAACACCGCAGCAAAGTATATTTGCTCGCACCGTCACAAATTTATGAAAATACACCTTCATACCTGTAATCATTCTGGAACCTACCTGCTCAAAATGTATGGAAAATAGTTTAAAATACAAAATAAAACCTAACAAAATGATCGTAACTTACCTAAAATCTGTAAAAATATTTATATTAAAATTTTAAGTATTCAATTTAAACCAGTGAAGATTGTAAAACACTGGATTAAAAAAAAAACAGCAGCAACAACAAAAAAATTTAGGCATACGCCATGACACAATCTTTTCCAAACAATTTGAAAAGTATTCAATATAAAAAAAAGTTTGCTTCTTTTACACAATATTTTAAGTTTCAGATGACTTTAACAAATCTGTATCAGTTTGTTTACTTGACAAAACTTCACTGTCATACGTGAAATACTTTCCGTAAAGTAACATAATTTGTAGTAATGAGAATTAAAGTATTTGACAGCACTCAAACATTGGTTCTGTAAAGTCAGGCATATCTCAAGGTTACAGGTAGTTTTAAGGTACACTGGAAGGGCAAGAGCACTTAACTTACGTAACTAATGGTGGAACTGTGGAGATAAGCACTATTTCGAACTACCTTCACTTCCACCTGTACTAAGGAGCAGTGTGACGTAGGGATGTTGGAATACTTAGGAGGGATAGAAACTTTCATTGCTTTCTTGTTTATTGTATGAAAGATATTTATACTCCACAAAATGGTGAATAACACATGCACTGTATACATGGGCTGCATGGGTAGATGCATGAGTCTCCTGTTGCATGAGTAGATGTTCTTGAGGCATAAAACCAGCATGGCAGGATTACAGTACACATAAAAAACCATAACAAAATAATGTAAACTGAAATTATGAGATGAAGTGGTTCTGAAAATGGTAGCCATATTCCTAAGACCTAAATTGGGTGACTTGTTTCAAATTGAAATACTGTTCCCATTGCATAATCTCTGCAGAATTCTGGCTGTAAAACAGGCAAAGGTGATATGCAAACAATAATAGCAGAAAATATTTCCTGAGCTAAAGCATTACATAATAGAGTACTGCAAAAGTTGAAGCTTTCTTCAAGGAGTGCTTCTATCCACATTCCACCTGAATTGACTATGTCAATTGCAGAATAAAGAAAAAAAATTGGCCAATCAAAATTATGTTAATCCTGAAATGGTTTAGCATGTACATTTACACTAATTATATTAAAGCATTCAAACAACACATATTAACACTGTTATAAAAGTAAAAAATTAAGTGATGTTAACAGTTGATTGGCATGCACGTCTTCTGCCCTGAAAGGAAACAAGACAAAAACTGTTTAAATACATAAAAAACACTTCACTGACTTTCATTCAAATACATCATGGCATGTGTCTGTGCCTAGGAAGTCAAAATGTTTTTGCATGTATTGTAGAAAAAAGAATGAAAATAAGCATGCAGAATCCCATGTCTGTAGTTTCTCGTAAAGAGGATTTTTAAATGACACAACTCTGTATCATGTCCAGCATTTCAGCACATGCCTGTCACACTCCAAAGGATCCTTCTGTCAGAAATCTCAAATCGTAAATTTTTTGGCTATTGGATTGTTTCGGGGAAAAAAAAAACTGAAATTTAGTTTTATGTAAATAATTTTGGAACAATGCAAGTCTGAAGTTAATAATTTTTATCTCCAACCAATAGCATTTACAGGCCAATATGGCCATTACATTATAGCAAATTGAACACTTTTGAACATTTACTTTTATTTAACATCTTAATAACTGTGAATTCTACAAAGTCACGTAAAATTTCATTGTGAAGGGAAGAGTAGACAAAAAGTTAACCATAATATTGTTTGTGCATGATATCTCAACATAAAAAGTATTGAAACAGACCTTCCTTGCTTTTCAGCTGCTCCTACTTTCTTCCTAAATAAAAAATAAAGAGAAACATAAACTTTGAGGCAAGTAAATCTACCTGTAATGCATCACACTTTGTTGAAGTAGTGAACACGTACTCTTATGAGCAAAAAAAAAATTTCTTCAAATTGTAGAAAAAAAAAAAAAAAAAAAACTAAAGAAGTCCTCAAATTATGAAATTTGTGTGAGAAATTGCCAGTGTAACTCTTATCACACCATTTATATTTCTGAGAGTTGGTTTTATGGTTTAGTTACTATGGCTAACCAATGATACAGTTTTTTTTAGTTATTTGTTAGCACTAACTGTTGATAATTTTTAATGAATCCTAATGATTTATTTGCCGCAAATGTGTTAATAAGTATTTATAAGTGTGTTACAGAATCTATTTATGAGAATAATATTATTTTATATAAATTAAAAATTGTCTTACATTATATTTTCTTCTATGAGTGAATTATATTGAAAACTTGTAAATATAAAAAATGTTCATATAAAATTCTTATAAATATAAAGTTTTTTTTACTTTCATTAAGATGAGGAATTTAATAATTATTTTAGTTAAATAATTACTTTAATTTTCTTTATTAATAAGGCAATTTTATATCGAGTTCAGTAGTTAAAATAAGCTATGTTGCTGATAAAAATACTTAATTTTTGGAATAAACAGCCAAAAAAAAAAATAATTACAGGCTTTTTTGAGTTTTGCCAACATCTGTTAAGGCCATGATCTTTCATTTATTTAAAACAATTGCAAATAACTTGCATATTTTTTAAACAAATGCTTTGAAAAAATTTGAGACTATGTACAGTATAGTAATACACAATTTTGTCAGAACGGTTTTTGAAATTATGTACCGTTTGCTAGAAAAAAATGATTTTGCTTTAATTTGGCTTATTTTGACATCAAAATATGTGGTATTTCAGGGGCAAAAATCTAAAAATCAGTTTGGTGTTATACAACACAAAAATTCAGATACGAACGATGATATATACGTGTTAAAACTGCCTGAATGAATTTTTGAAATATGTATTAATTTGTGTTCAAAAAAATATTTTCGAAACCACTGCAAAACTAAAGAGTAAGGCAACACCTCATTATTACAAACTGCAAGAATTTAGATCCCTTTAGGTTGGTATTAAAGAGGTTCAACTGTAATTTACTGCTGTTAGCAACTTTGGTCTCTGATTAAAATATGTAAGAAAAAATTTTTTTCTTAAAATAAAAAGTAATTTTGGTAAATGTTTCAAAGGGTAAGCACAGTTCTTCACTAAATTTTGAATTAATGTTATGGCCAAATATAATTCATTGGTAGGACAACATGTACAATATTATGTTCCTTTGTTCATGCTTTATTGCTAGGTGAGAGTCTGAAATAATTATTGAGGTCTGCTGGGTGAAAAAACATAACAGCGTTCACTTTGGTCATGCGTAATGTATCTCATCTTTTGTAGCCATAATTGTGAATGATAAACACAAGATGTATAGTTTTTTTTTTACTTTCTCATCCAACAAAGAAAAAAGTTGTATCCATAAAAGAGAAGGTCGAGATACTAAAAAACAAAAAGTCGCACATGTCTCAGTTTATCTTATGAAGTTGGCATAGACTAAGGCATAAAGAAAAGTCAGAATTGTAAATATTATTTCAAATGGGATGTAAAAAAATAAATGGAATACAGAAAAACAATGTATTTGAAGGGCAACGCTAAGCTGAGAAGCAACGGAGTTATTAGGGCGACCTTGAAGCAGGCATCAAATGCCGCATCCTCGTGAGCCAAGTGCTGAACTAGCATGTAAGATTCTAGCTGATACATTTTTACTATGGGACACTTTAAGCGGTTACCGTATAATTTTATTGGTGTTAAGTTTGTAGCAAAGTTCAGCACACTTATCTGTCTGAGTTTTGCATACATCTGGTTAGTATGGCAGCCTGAAAAGTCAGATTTTAGCAATGTTTGAGGGTTCCGAAACAGTGTTTTTAATTAGCTTGATGGGTTAACAGTGATATTCTAACCATGTCCAGTGTTTTTTCTTTTCATACATTGGTGCAGTGGGCATATGCGAAATAATTTTGTAAAAATGTTTTTAATAACACATTGAAATGCAGTTGAAGAACACTGGTAGGTGGCACCCTTAAAGAAAAGTGACGATCTTGATGTGGCTTTCATTCAGTGGTGTCGTGTGCGGCAAAGTGAATGTGTCATTTCTGGATGAATGTTGACTGAACAGGCAGACATAGTGATTCTATTTTATTTCCTTGACATGTTGACACAGTCATTCACTGTGTTCTCCGTACGTATGTATGTAATTGTAATGCACATAAGTAATAAACCTGTGGATGTATGTGTAATCTAAATGCTACCTGAAACATCAGCGTTTATTCCAAGGTCACCTCTTTGATGAAAATACTGTGTGGATGCGCGTTCAATTTCATGCAGCAGCTTAGAAAATAATGTGAATGTGTAGTATCAAAGTGTAATATGCTGCCACCTCCAACTTTTATTTTGTATGCCTTCAGAAATATTTTTCCATTGACTGTTTCACACAAAAAACAAAACATGTGACAGTAATGAAAACCAAAGGTCTGTGCAAATTAGACGTCATGCCTTTGTGTTTATCTCGCTCCGAGGTGACTCACTCTTGCTTGTGAGTCACCTAGCTCCAACACGTCCCTGGAAAGGCCAACCCCTTCATGAAACAAGATGGCAAAGCTCTACTGTGAATAAGTTTAACATTTAGGATCTTTCAGTATTGCGGTGAATTGTTCAACTTATTATTTGAACAAGCTTTGTTTATACGTTCTGACAGAATCATTAACTTGTCAGAGCAGACTCGTTACACACCATAAAATATTTGCCTGAGACAATCTCTCCTGTCAACCATCGCAATGAACTTCTGATATTTCAGTGGGGGTGCTCACAAGGGGGTTTATGACGCAGGTTGCATTATAGAAATTTCAGGGGGGGGGGGGGGAATACTGAAAAATTATTTTAAAAAATCATAAGTTTAAAGGGATTCTTCTACATGGGGAAAAGAGCAAAGACAGATTGGGAGGGAGAAAAAGAAAACAAAGTTGTTGGAAGTATTTGCTATTCCTCTTTTGCCCTTGGCCAGGGGCAGGGGGGGCTGTTGCCTACCGATGAGGAAGAGAGGGTGTAAATTGTGGGAGGGGGTGATTTTGGAAAAGAGCACTAAGTAGACACGTGCAGTAACCCTGGAGCTGGTGATTGCCTTCCCCCCCCCCCCACAAATTTGTGTGGGAAGCAAAGTATGTGTCCCCCACCCCACACATTTTTAGGGTATATGTAATACATTTGTAATTTTATTAAAAAAAATTTTTTTGTTGTGATTGCTGCTTTATACTCAATATTTCTGTTCGGAAACATCTACTTTGCACAATATTGTACTTTAAAATTCAAAGTTTTTCGGGGGAGGACCTCCGCACCCCGGTATTTTTGGATATGTGCATATTCACAAAATATTTGTCCCACCCCCCTCACCCAACACAAAATTTCTCTCCGGTGCACATGCCTGCGTGATGTGCATCTGTCTATTAGGACCTAAACAAGGCGAGCAGGCTCTATCTCTTTCTCTCTCTCTGCAAGGAATGTGGCCGAGTTATTGCCAACCCCTTGTTTTACAATAAATGGCCATCACTGTCTCAAGTCCGCATGAATGTCTAGAAAGGTTTCTGCCAGTTACGTACAGTTCATGTTTTGAGTTGTTAGTTTGTTGTAGGGATGCATAATTCTCCAATAGTGTTTTAATATTTCAAAGAGAGTAAGCAGTGCAGGTTTTTTTTGCGAAATTATCCGTTTCAAAACAACAAAATTTTTTTAAATACAGGTGTTTAGAACTATTGTGCTACGGAATAGTAAGACAGGACAAGTGGTCGGAACATTGCAGGAAAAAGCATGTGTACAAAACTAATAGTAATTTGGCTATCAAATACAAAATAATTCCGTTTAAGAAATGTGATGGTGATAGCTGGAAGCCATAGGTCGAGAAGACAGTGTTCCAAGAATGAAATACATTGGAAAGAAAATATGAGAGGTGTGTTAATTAACAAGATAATCAGTACTTGGCTGTATAAATGACAATACAATTTTTCACAGATTAATTTCCGGGGGTTGGGTTGGTGTAGCGGGCATAGCGTAGGCAATCCGGGTTTGTTACCCAGAATTTTTACATGTGGGAATCGTGCTGGATGATTGCTTCTGGTTGCTGGGTTTACATCTTTAACAGAGGTTTTTACAAAATAGCTGCACGTGATAATATGAAATCACTGGATTGAAATTCATTGATACTTTATACAGCCGGTTTCATCATAAAATTATACAGTCACCACTGAAATCTGTACTTAACTAATATAAGATTACGAAATAAATGCAAGTCATAGTTATCTCACTCATAGATTGCTTTATAGGGCTTATGGCATACAGTGTTGCCACATCGCTTAGAGTTCAGAAGACAGTTTTTTCATTGAAATTCTGAGTGTTTTTATTATGAAAAACTAGAATCATAAATATTTTATATAAATATGCTAGTAAATCTGTAATGAAACCTAAGTTTTATATTTTCTACGTTAGTTTTCATTAAGATACTAGTCACACCCATCAATTTATACAAATCAATGAGTAATGTGAACTTGTTAATTAGTTAATCATAATTAATTTATTATGTTTTTACAGTAAATTTTTATTCGTTTTTGATAACTTTTGCAGGCAGAGTAATGATATCATGTACCATGCAGCTATTCTTTCTTAAGGCCGTAATTGATCGTGCAGAACAAGAAAAAAATGAAAACTGTGATGACTTCGTCGGGGATCGAACCCAAACTCCTGGATTGGAAATACTTACTGGTATTTAATTTGACTAATCTGGTATTTGTTGAGTTAGGAAAATACTTGATGAAATTTAATCTATCAAGATGTAAGAAGTATGAAAAAATAGTTTTTCGTGTTATTTGCTGTCCCATAGCACTGGCGGGTGATGGCATGAAATATAAAAGCTTTACAATAGAGTGAGTTTTGATGCATTTATCTGTCGGTTGGATGTTTGGTGCGCTAGCGCCGGAAATGTAGAGGTGGTTATTCAGAGAAATAAGACATGATTAATACACATCTCTTTTACATGCCATATAGCAATGGCTGGCATTGAAAACTCACAATTTTTAAGTAAATTAAATGCTTTGCGGTGTAACTGAAATCAGAAAATGGTAAGGTTTACTAGTGCAACATTTTTAAAAAATATTTGTTCAAATATATGTCTTAATTTCTATGGCTTACTTAATACTAATACACAGTAGAACCTCAATTGCCTGTTGTAAAGCAGAGGACGAGAGGCTTGGATAACCAAAAATCGTGGTTAGGCTAGTCGTGCATACCTTAATTGCCATAAACTGGCAGTTGGCATTTCCCAGGCCCCCAATAATTGGTGGTGCCAGAACAAGAAAGGGTACAAGGTTTCGTGTTTGATAAAGATAACTTTGTGAAAATTGTTCACCGAAATAAAATGATATCTTTAAAAATATTACATTTTCATTTCTACCTGCTATATATTTTTTTAGGTTTAAAAAGTGCTTACAACATTCACTGGTGGGGGTTGTGTCATACTTTCTCTCAGCCGTTTTGAATACAGGGACTTTTTAATAACAAGAATTTGCATCATGGGATGAGAAAACTGCTACTCGGCATGTATGCCAAGGTCAGCTTTGTAATGACATAAGTTTATTAATTTTTTCTGGATTTTATAGTGTGCTGCACAGTCCATCTGAAAAATTAGTTTCGTTATTTACATTTGGTAAGATTTTTACAAGTTCAATAAGCAAGCATTTTGCAGCAGTACTTTGCATACATTATAAGGTTTAATTGCTACTTCTTCCTCCATGCCAAACTTGTACTACGACACTAAGGAGTGTTTGCTGTGAAGTATAACAGTGTCCTCAAGAGTTGCACTGTCGACCAAAGTTGTTGATAATAATAAACTTCAGAAGAAGTCGATTTATATGATCAATTGGGGCCAGACCCCATTCGGATAATCAAAAAATTCAGATAATTGGATTTTTTCTGAAGAAAGATTACATATATTATGTCTTTTAAAGAAATAGAGCTTATTTTTGGTACTGTATGCATTTTTAGTTAGTTAAATGAAAAGGCAACACTTTTAGATGTTGTATAGCATATGTACTTACAAGTGCTGTATTTAGTACATAGTAAATGAAAGTCATTGTTTGCTAAACATATTGGACAAAGTAAGCTGTTTGACTGTCTTGATCCATTTTCGGGCTTCCAAGTTGTGCAATCGCTTGGCAGTGAGAAGTTGGATGTGGTCACACTCGGGCTAATGTTCAAGGCCAGCAAACGCTTCACTAGCTGATGGTCCCGTGTCTGCTTCAACTTTGATGCTAAGGTCATCTTCTTTCTCAACACTTTCTTCTCTCACACTTTCAATAAGTTTGTCATCATTTAGAATTTGAAATCCAGGGTCTGACGAATCGCATAACATCCACTCTCCTACATCTTCAGCACTTACTTCTAAACATCCAGGGATTTTTAAAAGAATGTTTCTTAATTCCTCAAGTAACAAGTCATCCACATCATCTCCTGTCGAGCTTCCTTTTCCTTTTTTTTCCCCTTTTCTTTTGAAATGCCTTTCAATTTGTTCCACACGCAACTTAATGTGACTGCCGTAACCAAACTCCAAGCTTCCACCACCATGTAAGCGCAATCATTCAAATTAATGTTTTTGCGGTTAGCCAACATACCTTCATCTTCGCTCTCTACCAAAAGTTTCCATAAAACTTGCCTTCTGTAATAGTGTTTCATGGTTTCGAAAACAAACTCTACATTGGTTGCATCAAACTTGTGACATTTGGCAGTAAAAAGATTGTTGTAAACTGGCCATTCCCTCTTTCCAACAATTCTTCGGCGGGATGAGTTGGTGAACTATCAAAAATAAAAAGCACTTTACTACCTTCTTTTCCAAGAGTTTTTTGGTGCTTTTTCACTTCAGGGATAAAATTTTATCTTACCACTCAGTAAACATTGTTGCAGTCATCGAAGCCTTGGGTTGGTTTTTATGAAACAGGAGAAACATTTTCAAATTTTTAAATGCTCTTGGGCTTTTTGAGTTTCCTATCCACAGAAAAGGTATTTTATGGCATCCCATAGAGTTCATATAGTTAAGCATCGTAACACAGTCATTATGTCCTGGAGCACTACACTTTCTTTTAGAGGTTAAAGTGATTTTAGGCAGAGCTTTCCAAACAAGGCCATTTTCATTGGCATTGTACAAAAACTCAGTATCATAGAAGTCTGCTACAACTTAAAATTTTTCAATACAATCTTCTGAAGCTTTGGAGTCTGCTGATAACGTCTCGCCGTTTAAATCTAATTCACAGACACTGTGCGTGAACTTGACATTTCTTAGAAGGCCGTTACTTGCTTTAAAGGATGAACAAGCAAACTTCTGAACTATGATCTTAGCTTTCTCATAAAGAATCGGACTCAAAATTGGGTTTCTCATAGAATGTTGCTGCTTTCATTGATACTTTTAAAAAACTTCCATCTTTATTTCAAGTGCTGACATGAAGTTTAAAAGTGTAGGTTTGCTTTTTTTAATGCCTGAAATCATTCCTTGTCCAACACTGCACATCTCAGCGAACTTTTTACCTGATACTCATTTATCTGATTGCTTTATACTTTTTATCCACTAATGATAACACAACACATTTTATTTTAGAAACCACGGTGAACAACGAAACACACTCTTAAACAAAACATCACAACGATGCGAAAGAGTACCATCACAGTAGCAGGTCAACGATACACTGACTGACTAATCAAAGCAAACAGTGACAAGTGGGCTGGGCTGGCCGGCAACAGATGACAGTGTAGCCAACATACATAATAGAACTGCATTATGAGACGTTGCCTCATCATCCCAATAATGTTCGTGCTGCGCCTACCCTAGCTTCACGGAGGGGACAGTAGCGCGCACAGACAGATCATAATTTTGCGAATTGCAGTACATGCATTTGTACATTTCTGTCTTTAAGTTTTTTTCTGAAAGTAATTCGGACAGTCAGCGTTTCGGATAGTCTGCGTTTAGATAATTGGTCATGTACTATACTTCATTCGCTGATGAAACTATTTTGCAAGATTAATTCTCTTTTATATAAACTGATAGCACTTATAAATTTATTTCGCAATACACCTATACACTTGTGATACATTTGGATACATTTAAACAAAATATCTGACAAATACTCTACTAGGTAGCATCACAATGAACAAAGATTAATTCATGATGTATTGATTTCGTGACAGACTAGCCCAGTCCTGACAAATTTATTTAGTGGTGTTTGTTTTTTCGTAAATTGTAGTTTTTTGCTCTTTGTGCTTTGTGTTGTAAAGAGGTAAAGAGTAGCATGGAAAACCTTGCTTGCAGAGTAACATTAAAATTAAAAGAAACTATAGGGACTAAAATTTTTATGTTAAAATAATTGTAGACAATTTTTTAAAATATAATAATTTTAATGTTATAGCTTTCCCCACAAAAAGTATGAGTTTAAGAAAACTGGATGTATGAACTATCTAGTTTATTTAGATAGTTGTCACTTATTGCATTGTTACAAGTGGGTCTCTTTATGAACAAATAAATAAATAAATAAATAAATAAATAAATATATATATATATATATATATATAGATTGGCCAAAAGTGCAATTTCTTCCAGAAAGCAGACAATATGAAGGAGTCTTTAACTATACCAAACCTTTCATAATTTTACACTCTCATTAGTTTATACATTGCCTTCCTCAAATTAATTATTTTCATATGTCTTTATCTTAATTTTTCATTTGGACTACTCATAGAACTTTTTATGTAGCTGACTGCAAACAAATACCTTAGTGGCATGTAGACACCTAACGACTTAGAAAGTTTCCAGTCTCCATTGTCACGACTGTGGTTTTCAAAGATAAGTGTGTAAGATTTAATAAATCTGAGAATCGGTAGCATTAGTAGGTACTTCAGTGTTGTGAAATCAGAGGTAACTATGTATACAACATGACAAGAGATATGAACTAAATTGCTTTGCTCTAGTCTATAACATTTTACATATAATTGGCCATAACAATCCAACTGACTAGTACCGTTAAGTCTGACTAGTATCATTGAATGAAAACTACTAATACAACACTTAATTAAATATAGATGTTCTGCTGTGTATCTTTACCAAAAAACAAAAAAGTTTTGTTTCAGTCCAAAAGATGCATTGTTACACTGGTAGGTGTGCCGGTGTGCTTCGGTGAGAAACTTAAATTAATGAATTGGAAGCAATACACTCAAGTGTTTATAATCGCCAAACAAAATTCCTGTTCAAAACAGCCATGCATTAAATAAACAAAGTGGCCAAAAAAACTAACATCACAACAAACATATAAATAAATGTGATTAAACACACAAAATAAACAAATGAGAAAGATGACTAGGCCACAAGCATACCGCACAAAATAATTAAAATAAAAGAAATGTAAGGTGTTTAGAAAATAGAACTTGACATTACTATATACTTCAAAAATCATTAAAATGCCCAGAGGATGAATTATAAATAATAAGACTATGATTTGTGGTTTGTTAAATAATGAAATTATTTTTATTTATTTTATTTCTTATTTAAATGTTTTTTCTTTTCAAATATGTAAACAAACAAGATATAAGTAACATTGAAATAAGTTAGGCATGTAAGCCTGTATGAATAGTTGAAATTAATTATTAAGATTGTGTGCAAACGATAATATAGAAAAAAGGGGGTACCCTGCACATTATTTACTACGGAAATGTTAAAATATAATTTTTTTTTTTAAATCATTAACACAAAAATTATAATATTAAAATTAAAATTTCACATGAAAGCGAATGCTGTATTGAAAACAAAATTCAGGATTATAACATGTCTCTTTAATAGAAAACAAATAATATTAAGGTAGCTTTAATACAAAAGAAGGTAAATAAGGTGTCCCGATGGCACTTAGCTGTCCTGACGTCAAACGTAGTGGTGGTGGGTGAAACGGAATCGGAGATGTAAGCACACAGTTCCTTCACTGAATGCTGGAGAATGGAGATGATTGCACACATTTTCAGCTGCGACGAAAACACCAGTCCACTAGCTCAATAGCCGGGACAAGCCACAGGCACGAAACAAGCCGAGATGGAAAAGCGCCCATAAGGATGTGAGGCACAACAGTTGGGCTCTCACTAAAAGAAAGGAACGTGAAATAATAAAATGTGCATGAAAAGTAACAAATAGAGAAACTCTCTGAAGACAGATACTCACCAGAGGGCGATGAAAGAAGCAGAAACACATAGCACTACATTTTAAGACAAAGCTACATATAAAGTAGTAGAATAATAAAAATAACTATTCTTGTAGACTTCATGATATTAATAAACAAAATAAAAACAAAAATAAGCAGTTAAAGCATCTTGTCCCTAAATGTGCAGGAAAGATACGAACACCACAACAACTCATCATTTCGTGTTTACTGCTGATCAACGAGTGCCGGAAAAAAAGAGGAGGATAGGTAACAGAGCACAAACAATGGCGCAGTGCAGTAACTTTAAAACGCCCCACTAGATGGCAGGGGCAGTCAGAATCGCCTACCGACAAGGAGGTACGGGGCTTTCACGTGTACAGAGCTGCGCAGGAAGGACAAAATCATGTGATAAATATGCCGAATACACACGCCCTGACACAGCAGGCAGATGTCCGCACTACAGCATGAAACAGTGAAAAGAAAAAAACTTAGGCTAAGGAATGCAAAAGTAGCCGAGCACATCCGGCTAACCAAAAACACGTTACTGCAGCCTGAATTGGCTCTGCTAATAACTAACACATGAAGGGAAGATAGACTGTAATGAAAAATAAAATGTACTGAAACATCCAGGATAAAATAAAATCACTTAATGATACCAAGTTACTGTTAGTGTAATGTAAACAAGTTAATATCAATAAAATAAATAAAGTAAATGAATCTAAATTTATTAAAGTATAGGTGCACAATCCTTTATTCAAAATTCTGAAATCTGAAAAGCTCTAAAGTCCGAAATTTTTTCAAGGCTCGGGTGGCGAAATTTTTGTTTCCACAGCAACCGACGAATTTGAGTCAAGTGGCTCGTCCAGACGTCCATTCAAAACAAATAACGTACATTCGGCAAAGATTGCGTGCGTAGTTCATTTTTCTACGCTTAGCAAACATAATAAAGCGAAAAATAATCGAAATCCGTTACAATCGATAGTATCGTAGGTTGGCTACAATGAGACAGCATGCAATGTTCTTATTATTCTTACATGTTAACTTCTTGCATAAGTTGGTTGCAATGAAAACCTATTCAGCACTGGTAAGTTGGCTGTTATGAAAATATACCCAACATCAATGACTTTGCTTCGTGTGTTCTATGATATTATAATGCCTCGTAACGGAATTTTAAAGTATGGTTACTTTGCAAAATTTTAGCGAGTGTGATTATTGTAGCTGATCTCTACTTTTTACAAGTTGGTTTTTTTAGGAAATAAAATTTTTTAATGAATTTAATACATTGTTTTTAAATACTAATTTCGGCTGTTGGTTTCAAACGAAAATGCAAGTTGAGGTTATGTATAAAGTTTGTTTACCAGACAGCGCTGTTCATTATTTTCCCGCATTTTTTTTTGGTCAATCAAACAAGGGTGGTTCGAGAATCCACTGTACCTATTTACCGTTTTTAAATATATTTGCCCAAAACCCTAAATCCCTGAATGCACAAGGCATAATCAAAATTTATTCCGAAATCCGAAAAATTCCGAAATCCGAAATGCTGCTGGTCCCAAGGCTTTCGGATAAAGGATTGTGCACCTGTATAGACAAAACATTTTAATATTTAATTTACATAGGTTGTGACTTATATAAAACGGCACATAGGTAGTAAAAATGTTTAAATTCAAAGTTTACCCATTCTTGCACTGGGCTGATGGGTTTTGCTATCACCATATCCCTGTTGAGAATGACTCAACACGTATTTAGTTATATTTGTGAGAGGTGAGACCTCATAGATGCATGTTAAATGTCCCTCCTTAAAAGGCTGTAATAATCTTTAAAATTATTGAGGTTGCCAGGAGGTGATTAGTTCTCTCCGAATCATCAACAAAACATTTTCTGATCTGGTGGGTTGAGAAAATTTTCATAAGTTTAGATAAAATGGATTGTTATTTGCTTGTGTGAGTTAAAAAAAACCACAAACTTGTTGACAGTGAACATTTTTAAAGGATTATGAAAAGTGAAATATCTTGCATTAAAAATCCAGTGGGCAACAGCACTATTTCAAAGGTTAGTAAAAACCCTATTGCATGGGCTACAGGAAGTTATAGTATTAACATACTGTTGTCATTAAAAGGTCCAATATAGAGGTGCTCTGGTTATAAGTGAACCAGGTTCTTAACCATGTTCAACGAGCTGGATTGTAGTTAAAGTAATTGTAAGTACATGTTTGCAGTTCTGTCTGTGAAGTTTTTTAAGTTGTTGAGTTGACAATAACAGATTCCATCTTACACTTGGGAATGTGAAAGCTGTACACTATGATATATCCCCCACATGATGTATTTCTATAACAGATTCAGTAGAAGGCAGTGTGATGGCATCCTTACATCAATTCTGTGACAAAATGCAACTTTGGGAGTGGACAGAGGCAGATGAAGATGTTTTATGTTCTGCAAATTATCGTCTTCATTCAGCACTGTGTTAGTGCACTAAGCCATGGCAAAGAAATTGGCATTGATGTGTGATACTTCCAAGTGTGGCTTGGGAGCAGTATTTGCAACATTTGTGAGAGGGTGATAATGGAAGAACCATTGTTTTTTAGCCATGCACCTTGCACAAGAATTAGAACTACATGCATATTAAGAAATAAACTTGATCAATTGTGTTTGGAATTACCAAATTTAGGCAGTTGTGACAGTATGCCTCTTCAAAATTGTTACAGTTTGATTAACAGCTCCTTTTTTAGTTGCTGGACACAGCTAGGCTGATTAGAGCAATTTATCTTGTAGACTGATGTAATGGTGTTTTGTCACTTTCTGTATCCAAATAATGTACTACCTTAGTGTACTATAATGGAACATTTTAAAATAATTTATTTGCATACTGGATAACAAAAAGAGAGAGAGAGAGAGAGTGTGTGTGTGTGCGTGCATGTGCATGTGCATGCATGTGCGTGCATGTGAGTGTGCACGTGTGTGTGCATGTGTGTGTGCTTGTGTGTGTGCTTGTGTGTGTGTGTGTGTGCATGTGTGTCAGACACCATGTACTGTTCCTCAAGAACAATCATTTCTAATAAATCAGAACAACTATTGAGAAATAAGGAAAATAAGATTCAGGCAAACGTGAGTAACAAATTTACTAATTATTGATTTTCAGCTGTGATAAACAAGAGAAACACTAAGCAAGAATATGAACTTAAGTATGGTCCATAATGGTATTTATGATTTTAAAATAATGATTTCATTTTAAATAGGACTAAGTAAGCCATCTAATTCCCTGGAGTGCACGGTTAAACTAAAAGTTTGAATGAATGGAATATTCTTCATGTCTGTAGACAACAGTAAAGGTTCTAGAACGATATAGAACTATAAGGGCATTAAAATTCTTGCAGAAATTAAGTTCTTGAAAATCATAATTGTGACTTGTGATGATGAAATGAAGCATCATTCAGATAGTTAATGTATCGGCATAGCACTTACAGGTCATGAAGAAATCTCTTTGATGGGAGATGTGTTGAAAACAGCTACTCTCAAAGAAACATTGAGGCTGTGGGTCAGTAATACACCAGTGAACTGGTAATTAGAATTGAATGCAGAATTGAAATTAGAGTTGAAAACTTACACCTAAAGCTGAAACAAAAAGTGGTACTGCGATCTTAAACCCTCCACTGCTACAAACAAAATAAAATGTGTTTGCTGTAGGGAATCTCTCCAGGGAAGAGTAGTCTGAAGGTCACGTCTTTAAATTTACTCAACTAAGATAACGATGTTCTTCAAAAATCACTGCTCTACTTAAACTGAAAATGCTATGTACTACATGACATTGTGAAGAAACCAAACCAAAGGAACCTTTGTCCTATTATAAGAAGTTTCCCGTAACCAGGCAGCAACACAGGATACACTACACCATGTATCTAGACTACATGTCGACAGTCTTGGAAATTTGCATAGCATTACAATGCAGGAATGCAAGCACTCGTAGTTCCTTATTTGCCGACAGATAGCGCAAGCAGGCACTGACGGATATATAGTGGACCAAAAGAAACAAAACAAGGGCAGACTGGCCATAATAAACTATAGAAGAGTTACCTTTTTATGTGACAGAAACAAATTATGAAAACATCTTCAGTGATGCTGAATTGTAGTGATACAGAGTGGACAGCACCGTGATAAACGGTTAGGAACGCATGTACAGTACACGTCTGGTAATAATATTACATGGCAGTAGTTTATCGCTGTGGCATGGTATTCTGGCTGTATGACAGCCAAGATAAAAGTCTCTCGCCTGGACCAGTGAGCTGGTGAAAATATACAGTATGTCCAAGAATTATCTTTACAACTTTGAAATGTCATAACTTTTGAAATATAAAGGATATGCACATTCTGTTTCCTGCAGTGATTAGTACAACTGATACAGTTTTCTTCTGTTTAGGTTTGCCATGTCCAAGAATTTCATCAGTAAAGCACACCCTTTGTAAGAACCCTTGATCGTCATTGATGCAGTGTAACATCTCTATGACAAACGCCTCACGTTGTGGTCTGTCTGTTTACAACAATGCCTGCAACAACTGTACCTTATAGGCATGTGGACTGTTGACCTGTAATTGTGTAGCAGCCGAACGAGCAGATTTCTTTGGATTGCGCTGGAATGCTTCGCGAACCCGCTCAACAGTTACATCACCTGTGCTGGGTCATCCTGTTCCTTTCTTATGTAACACTGAGCCTGTGGTCGAGAAGCTGGTGTGCCATGCACGGATGGTGGGTCTGGATGGTGGTGCCTTGCCAAATGTGGTCCTGCAATTGCGTTGAACTTGTGTGTCTGATTTACACTCAATGAACAATGTCACACATTGTGCTTTCTCCTGTGGGGTCCACATGTTCAGGTACAACTGGCAAACCTAAACAGAAGAAAAACATTATCAGTTGCACTACTCACTGCAGAAAACATAATGTGCATATCCTTTTTATTTCAAAAGTAATGGCATTTCAATGTTGTAAAGATAAGTCTAGGACATGGCTAATCTAAACAGAACAAAAACTTTATCAGTTGCAGTAATCACTGCAGAAAACTGAATGTGCATATCCTTTTTATTTCAAAAGTTATGACATTTCAAAGTTATAAAGATAATTCTTGGACATACTGTATTACATGACAGAGGCCAGATATTTTAGTATCACTCAACTACCAGTAAATATTAGATTCAATTAATCCCAGCACATTAAAATTTAAAAAAAAAAAAAATGCTCAAAATTTTAAAGCAGTGTGCCAAAAAATTTTGTATGGATCAGGACCTAGCATAGGACACACGGATAGGCGGAACATAATCGGTGTTCACGGCATAGCAGAATGTATCATTTTAGATAATGTGCTTTTACTTAGCAATAGATGAGAGCTTTTGCAAGGAGAAATGTCGTCAGGCTAATTCGATCAATCCTGTCTATCACTCAAGAAAATGCCATACAATGTGCATGGTACAAATAGTAAAGGTGAAGTTTAAGATGCTGAGAGCGTGTAGTTGGCAGACAAGGTTGGCTAGAATACTGTTAAAGCAGCACACTGTCCCAAATGTGGTGAAACTTGGAAAACTCCAACAAATATTTTGATTGTATGTTACTGAGGATGGCATTGGACCAGATTCGATCAATATCAAATGACGTGTGTGTACCATCAGCTTAAGCACTTACTGGAAGCAATGTGTAATGTTTTCAGGTGAAATAGTCACTGTAGTTCAGGTGTTATAGTTGAATGACTGAACGTTACCTGGGAGAATCAGAGAAGCACAAGGGCAATTTATATTTGGGGTTGTGGAAAGTGTTTGTCACTAATACAGGAACCATGTGGATCAGCATTTACTCAGGGAGCTTAGCAAAGCACAGGGAAGTAGTAAAATGCTGCAAGGCCCTCAACAGAGCAAATGACAAGAAGGGCAGTCCTCATTGAAAATGGGGCAGCCAGTAAGTGGAGCCTGCACTCAAGCCACGAGAAACAAACCGAGGGATATCTGAAGGCATACAAGCAGTCCAGTAGAGAGTATTCCATGAGTACAAGGTACCCAACCTATGGGGCAGGGACAAGGGACCCATCCCCCAGCAACAGCAATCAACAGGAACTAGCCTCAGAGCAATGCACAAGCACAGGAATGGTCAGGGATGATGCATGTCGGTTCAGGGTATCCATAGACAGGGGAGCAGCAGTCTCCAGACAGGTGGAGTTGGTTACACCATAATAGCATCATGTTCGTAGCAAAGCAAGGCAGCAAAGAGCAGCCATTGAAATTTAGAGACTATGTAATGGCATGATATGTATTTTTTAGATTACTGTATGTTTGGTTTAGCCAGTAAGGCTTTGCTACCTTGTTTGTACTGTTTATGAGATAATTTTTTTAAGTTAAAGGCCACGTTTCCTTGTTTCTACTTTTTAGTGATATTAATATTTTGCGCCTAAATGAGTGCAGATATCGAAAATCTGCTTGGTAGTTTTTTTTTTAATCATCTTCTCCATGTTGGTTTATTTTTTTCAAGGCAGTAAATACTATGGTTTTATTTAATTATGTAACTAACAAATTTCTGGTTGACTTTTTAGTGAAACCATATCATTACTCGTTTTGAAAAAAAAAAAAAAAAAAAAAAAAACTGTTACTGCAAAAACCATTTGAAACAAAACTGCCAAAGTGATTTTTGATATCTGCTCTAGTTTAAGCTTAGCAAAATAATGATCGCAAGAACAGTATAAACAAGAGAGCATGGCCTTAAACAAAAGCAGATATCACATCTATTTGGCAGTTTTGTTTAAAATTGTTTCTTCCTTGATATCTACACTTTTCAAGACACAAAATTAATACTGTTTTGTCTAATAAGTCAATTAACAAATATTTTCTTAATTTGGTAGTTAGCTAAATGATTAGTATTATGTTTCAGAAAGTAGAAAAGATACTTTTTTCAGTAATGCTGCCAGCCCAGATTTAATTTGTAATCTGCCCATGATGTCATAAATATGGCCTACGTTGATATCATGAAACGCAATAAGAGAAACCACACTACACTGCAAACTCTAAGTTACCATACTTACTTTTCTGATAGGTTGGCTGACTCAAGCCACCATCATTGTCCAAAGAGGAAATGGTGCGACCTGATGACAGTCAGTTTCACATAACCTCTCCAAATATACGATTTCTTCTTAACAGCTTCAACTGTTAATTCCTCATTTTGACAGATAAGACTACATAGATATAACTTGGTCAGTTAAAAAAAAACATTCTACTTGTTAACTTTAACAAAGCACTGACTTCGTATGGGAGCTCCAAATGTTATTTAGTACCAGTGTGGCTTCCATGACTTTTTTTCAATGAAATATGGTAGTGATGCTATCACACCTTCTTTATGTAATGTATATATAAAAGTATTAATAACAATATCTGCTACGATAAATTATATAAATTAAATTGTGTGCTGGAAAAATCAATTTGGACACAAAATATAAATAGGGTAATGCCAGCTCATGTAGAGTAAATATAACAAACAAATTAATATATCAGTAACCTGAGTGAAAGGTAAATTCTTTATTAAATAGAATATTATGCATTCGTAAACAAAAATAAACTGAGAAATAGTAAACAAATATAATTACAAAGTGCGTTTAGCACAGTTATCAATTAAAATAATAAACAGAGTCAAGCAGACCCTTGAAATAATATGTTCCCATTAGTGCACCCCTGACAGTCTAAATTATTATTAAACATGATGTTGGGTACATAACATACTAATGAAGCAATTAATGTGCATCACAATTAAATAGTTCACTGAAATCATTGATAACGAACTATTGAGCGATGGTGAAACATGGCACAGTTTTTAAGTTTATATAGTAGTGTCGAACTTAGCTGAAAGTAGCGAAGAGCAGACATTCCGTGAAAGAACATGTAGAAAGAATTCCAGATGTCCACAGTGGAAGATCATAGGTTTTCCAGGAAAAAAACCTCGAAAGGCTGGTAAATCACAGGTAGAAATGAGCTCCGGCATTGGAAATTAATTGAAGTTGAGTTCGGAGATCTAAAACCTAAACATAAACGTAGATTTTAAACCCTCCACTGAAACAAAATAAGGGAAAGTGGAGAAATAAGGGCGTAACACATGAACGTCGTATGGAAACTTACCTTGGAGGGTAGATCAGATAACTGACATCTTGAAGTACGTAGAAAAGTTAAAGTAAATAAAATGAATGCCTCAATGATTACTTCTACACTTAAACAGAACACTACACTCTAAATGACGTAAGAAATAATGAAAGTTACATTGGACTTAAGTCTCATTGACTAAGTCCTCCCGAAACACAGGAGCAACATGGCAATACATCATGTCTCTTCCAGTTAAGGCGATAGAATGCCCGGAAATAACGGGATAGACAATACACAGTAATGCTAAAATAGTTCAGAGTGTGGCTGCTAGATCGCACTGGGATGTTAAAAATGCCAACGAGGGTGCAGAAGCGAGCGTGAAGTGATAGAAAGAACAGTACAAAGATTAAATTTTTTATGTCTGCTGGTGGCTGACTACAGCAGATGCGAGCTACAGTTGTTAGCCTTGCATGTTCCCAGGAAGGACACTGGTACTGTGAGATACGTGGCTTCAAGCACGTTCAGTATTTCCTGTAGGTTGTGTTACAAGGTGATAGTGTTGTCGCGATGGCAAGATGCTGGCTGTGAAGCTTCTGGACTGAGAGACTTGAAATAAAATGTGGTTCAACAAGTTAAGCAAAGAAATATTACGTAAAAATAAATAATTGTAATATTCTTCATTTATTAAGAAAGGTTAAATTTGATTAATACATCTCATTCATATTATTAATATTTAAAAATTAAGTGTGCTGGAAAATGCAAATAAAAATAATATAGAACTTGTGCCCGCTTCTTAAGCAGACACCGTATACACAGGCTGCCAATCTTAGTCGAGTTGTCCCAGACCAAGGCACACAACTGCCTTCACACACCCACCCATGAGCTAACACTCAACATTAACATTAATATATAACAGAAACAGGTTCGAACAGCTACTAATGATGTTAGAGCAAGATATTTATAGCAGAATATGTATTACGTTTTCAACATCAGGTACAGAGTTCAAGTACAAACAACACGGCGACAATGTCAAACTGGGCATGACCCAAATACAATAACCAATATGCTGTTAAAGTGAAACAGTTAAATTAGCGACAATTATCTTAGTGTGCATGAGTTAATATGCTAAATCTCCAATATTAACAAAATTAATTAATGCCAAGTTCGCGCTCGCGATGACACAACCCTGATAGTCAACTTAACGGAAGAATAAACAGAATCAAACCGAACTAGAATAGAAAGCAGTAAGCAAGAAACAAAACAAGAATACTATTAACTTACCAAGAATATACCAGGGAGTGTCGCCGCGATCACGAGCCCACACAAGTACCCACTAACCGGGCCGGGAGAAGACTGTCTCGCACACACGCTCCAGCCAACTCAGCTGGCACTGAGGGGAAAGGAGAGGGGAGGAAGGAGGGAGCACACGAGCATTGCTGACTACAGCCGAGTGGACACGAAGTTGTCCAGGCGGGGATCACAACAAACACTACTTCGGGGCACTCAAGTTCTCGTTTAGCATGTAGGACTGTTAATCCACAATTAGTAAACAATGCACCTTGACGATCATCTTCTTGATTTGCAAGCTTGCGAGACTCAGACTACCAGTAGAAACTGATAAAACGGCACACTATGTGCTTTGTAAAAGAAGTACAGGGTGTCCATAAATTATCTTTACAAATTTAAACTTTAATAACTTAAAAAATATGCATGATAACAGCAAACAGTTTTCAACACGCGACAAGGTAACTCATAAAGATTTTTTTACCTCATTCATATATGTCAACGTGTGCACCCCTAGTGGGACGGCCAATGTCCAGTCTGTATTCAATTTATCTCCATGTATGCTTAAGCATGTGCCGTTTGTTGGCACATGCTCATTTGTTTGTTTATTTTGTTTTGTCTAGTTCGTCTATTCATAGTGGTAATTAGATATATTTTTTATTTTAGCAAAGTTACTCCACCCCAGCACTGGTTATTTCTTTAATCTTGGGTGAAATTGTAATAATAGTAAACTGCTTATTATTTTATAAAGAAAATTTCAGGTAATTATTAATGTGCAGTTAATGCAGTGTGGTATAATTATGGAACAGTTTTTGTGTAATACTTCTGACCATCTCTAATCATGATCTGTTCATATTTGTTTTCAAATGAATGAAATAAATTTTTTCTATTGGTAAAATTTGAATTAAAATATAATGTTTTGATTATTAAAACACGTGTGTGTTTTAAAGTATTATGTTAGAAAGTATTGTTCAATACTGTCAAAATACTATTTTGGTAACGTCAAGTAGCTGCGACTCTATGCCAGCCTATAACCTCTAGGCATTCCTTTGTCTCGACCTTGTTTTTTTTTATACATCACGGCGTGAACATCAACCAAAGGCTTAGTGCTCTGTATCGTTTTGTAATGTCGTAATCCGACAAGTTTTCCACCTAGGGTGAGTTTATTACTTCAATTTATTACTTTTGCGCCCTAGTGGTACATTGTTTTTATGGCAGGTCTTTTGAATTTTATTTTGTTTGCTTGTTTAATGTAGCGGTCCCCACCACACGGTTTCAACTCTTTGCTATATATAAGGAAAGGAAGCCTATCCAGTATTTGAGGGATTTGGCTTGTCTACATCTTCCGATCTAGAACTAACATTATTTCTTCTCGTCCATTTGCTGTACCGTCAACGGTAGCCATGGGCGAGATGGAGAAGTAACATCTTTCGGCGGTGGCAAGAGTGTCCCCATGAAGGACAGCCAGGAAAGTCCAACCAATATAATTATTTTCCTTCTCTCATTCTAACTACTTGATGTGCACACAGCACTAATTATTCAAATTTGAGACTTTATTTAATATTCGATCACAACCTCTACAAAATTTATTGAACAATGAAAATTGAAAATTTGTTAAAATATGTAATATTAAAATTTAAGTTAATTAATTTGTTTTTTGTTGGGGATCCCCTTGTTTAACTTATTTATTATGATATTCTTAAGCCATACGTGCTTTTTTTGATTTGTTAATGTACCTTATTTGTTAATCTACATCAAATACTCATTGTGCAAAGATTTTATTGTTATCTAATCAACTAATCAAGGTATTCAAAAAAATTTTTTTTTTAATTATTAGAATTTTATTTACTAGACCTAACTCATTTCATAAAGTTACAGGCTCTCATGCTCCTCAATTAAAATTAAATTAATTTTTTGTATGGTATCTTAAATTAATAATCTTTAATGTGATGTGTTGGGGAAAGGGGGCTCGGCCCTTTCTCTGACCTTGAATAAGGAGCACCGATCAACAACTTGTGTTCACGTTAGTGCTGTTTTCCTCTTTCTTTGCTTAGCTGGCCTAGGAGCTGTCTTGATCGGTTTACTGTATGGGATTACCCTTCCTAGACGTCCTAGCTTGGTGGGTAAGGTTTGGGGAAATTCCACCAAGCAGTACTAGCATCTCCACAGTAATATGTTGAAATGCATTACGAATCTGTGTCTTCAACTCCTGCAGGTCTCTTACCTTGGTTCGGTATTCGTGATCATTTACAAAACCCCATAGGAAGAAGTCAAGTGGGGTAGCGTCAGGTGATTGTGTCGGCCATTGACTCGGACCATCTTGTCTAATCCACCTGTTCGAAAAATTTTCACCCAGAAATTGTCAGACAATGAGGCACCAGTGGGGGGGTGGCCCAGCCTGCTGAAAATTTATGTCAGGTTGCAGATGGTCCAATTGTGGCACAGAAATCTCTTGCAACATTTCCAAGTAAACACCACTTGCGGCTGTAGACTCAATGAAAAAGATGTTGGACTTAATTAACATATTATGGTGAAACACATAAGATACAAGAGTAGAAATTATGTTTATTTTGTTTTTTAACTGTCTTACAGATATTAATTTGATTACCTTAGTCAGGGTTTTAGCGCCACCTTGTGTTTGTTTACAAAGTAGTGTTCTCCTCAGCCATGTTGGTTTGTAACGTGTGAGGAATGCTTGTGAGTATAAAGGAAGGATATGAAGAACTGTTTGTATTATTTAATCAACCATTCAACAGGTTATGGGCCCAGGACGTGTTCCTGCGTGATGAGAATGTAAAATTGGTTGGTGAGTTGTCGAGATTGCGAGTGTGATTGAGAGTGAGTCGGGCGGGTTACCGATCAGTGCGCTCGGTAAACTGTGATTGCGATCCAAGATGTCTTTGTGTGAAACATAATATAGAAGCAACATCCCGCGGTTGGATTCTAAAAATTATTTTGCATGGAAGTTACGCGCAAAGGCCGAACTTATACAAATGAACTGTTGGAATTGCCATTGAGCCAGGCTTTACACAATGTATGAGTGCCGACCAGAAGAGGATGAACAGGAAGACTTTGGCATTCCTGTACAAAAATGTGTCCGACTCGTATCTAAATGACATTGCGGAATGTTTGCTGGCAGAAGAGGCATGGGAAGTGCTGTCGGACATACATACCAAGGTTAGCTTCCTGCAGGTTTTGAGATAAAACATTGTTTTTAATTAACAAAAGTGACGGAGAAGAATTGCATGAATATTTAGCCCATGTACAAACATAGTAACTAAAGGTGAAGTCAGCCGGCTGGGTTTACACAGAGAAGCAGATTGCGGGACTCATCCTTCTTGGACTCCCTTGGAATAAGTACGGTATGCTGGTGGAAGAATTGGGGAAAGAACCAAACCTCTCAATCAAGCTAGTAAAGGCGAGACTTTTGGAAGAAGGTAATGAAGATAGAGAAGAGAATGAAGTTTTAGCGCTTGCTGCATCAGGAGGTGTCCAGCAAAGAGGAAATGCTGAAAGGTTGAGAGGGCACGGAAGAGGACCAAGACAAGGCAATGAAGGAGTAGAGCCTCGGAAGAACAGGTACACAGAGAAAAATACTCTTGGAAGCGATAAGCCATCTGATACACATTCAGTCAGGAAATGCTATAGGTGCAACGAGTGGGGTCATATTTCCAAGTTTTGTGACAAAGTGAAGTGCTACTGATGTGAAAAATTTGGACATTGGCAAGTGACTGCAATGAAGATGCTCGGTTAAAGGTCACAAATGACACGGGTTGCAAGGAACCGGAGGGGAAGCCCTGGTTTGGGGACTCGGCTGCGACTGATCACATATCCAATCAAAGAGAGCTTTTTCCTCGACATGAAGACCTGTCAAGGGGAACTAACAATGGGAAAAGGTATTGCGAAGGTCGTTGGTTGTGGCACAGTAGAGATAAAAACTACGGATGAATGTGGAGGGTGGACTTTTACTGTATCAGATGTACTGTATGTGCCCGATTTTAATTTCAACCTACTTTCGGTCAGCAAGATGGCAAGAAAGGGTGTTCGTATGGAGATGAACGCCAGCGAAGCTGTTGTGTATGATGGTGAAGAAGTGTTTTTCAAGGCCCCTCTTTTGGATGGCCTTTATGTTCTACACTCGGAGAAGAGACTGGTAGTGTCGTCAATGTTGTGAACGTGCCAAATGACATTGAAATCAGGGACGGCACAGCTTTGAAAATTGTGATGGTATGGCACCAGATGCTTGGCCACCTAAATGAAGAAAGCATCAGAAAAATACCAGAACTGAGCATAGAGGGGAAGATGCGTGATGCCTGCGACATTTGTATAAAAGGAAAGATGACAAAGATGGGTTTTCCCCATGCAAGTGAGAGGAGATCGAAGAAACCATTAGAACTAATACATTATGGTGTAATGGCAAAACAGCCTATGTCCATGGGAAAGGCTCAGTATTTACTGACCTTCATAGACAATTATTCGAGGCACCTTACAGTCAAGTTCTTGACAAAGAAGAGTGATGTGTTTGCTGCATTCAAGGTGTACCAGGCTGAAGTCAAAGTACTGCTTAATGACCGGATAAAGGGACTACAGACAGACGGTGGAGGAGAATATTGTAGCAAAGAATTTGAGGCATATCTCAAAAAACATGGGATAGCTAACAGAAAAACAGTCGCTGAATCACCTCAACAAAATGGAACCGCAAAGAGAGCAAACAGAACCATTACCAATTCTGTCAGATATATGCTCATAGAATCAGGAGTACCGAAGGAATTTTGGGCTGAGGCGGCAAGTACTGTGGCATTTGTGAAAAATTTAAGCCTTTCCCGTGCCATAAGTTTTCAGATACCCATGAGCTGTGGAGAGAGAAAAAGGTAAAGCAGAGTACATTTGAATCCCTGAGGGTGTTTGGGTGCCGGGCTTGAATGTATGTAAACGGAAAGATAAACTGGATCACAAGGGTGTTGAGTGCATTTTCATAGGTTATGAGAATAACATTAAAGGATACCGGCTGTGGCAAATGGTAGCTAAGAAGGTCAAAATTGCTCACAATGTAATTTTTCAGGACAACAATTTCCAAGCAGAGTGTGTGAGAAGCAAGTTGAATAGTCTGTTGTGAAACTGGAGGAAAATTACGAGGACATACTGGAAATCGAAGAGCATCATGAGAATGAAGAAGCGAGGGAAGACACAGGGCTTGGAGTGAGCGATGGGCCATCTTCCAACGAAATCCTGTCTGAAGATGATGAACCATTCTAGGGATGGTAAGAAGAGCCAGTAGCAGGGGTTAGGAGGTCTGCCAGACTACGATCAAGAGACACGGAAGCCGCTATCTGTCCATACGGGTCTGTTACGCTGTCTACTGAGTTCTCCACTCATGAACCAAAAAGTGCCGAAGAAGCTCTACGCAGCAGTGATGCGAAAAATTGGAAGAGGGCAATGGATGAAGAGATCAAGAACTTGATCAGCAAAAACACATACAAAATTGTGGAGAGACCCAAAAGGAAAAATGTTTTAGAATGTAAGTGGGTCTTGAAGTTGAAGACGAGTTTGGATGGGACTGTAAATCGGTACAGGGCAAGGTTTGTAGCTCATGGTTTCTCGCAAAGACCAGGGGTAGATTTTACTGAAACCTACTCACCAGTGGTTGAGAAGAAGACTGTTTGTGTTCTCCTCGCTTTATCAGTAGGGACACCGGAAAACTGTAAATAAAATTTACAAAAGTCGGTGTGAAAATTTCTTGAAATCGGTGCTAAATGTCGGTATAAAACTGCAAAAGCGGTGAAAATAGTCGGTGAATAAAAATTTTTTTAACGTTAAAATTATTGCTATACACAATTTTGTAGTGTTTAAATTCACCACAGGCAATGGAACTCCTTTAGAAAAAAGTAAAACATTTGTATTAACATTTTTTTAATGAAAAAAAATTTTATGATTTTGAGAAAGTCTGTTGTCTCGTCGCACATTACTACTTCTTTTTGGTTGTTAAGCGCCTGCTTCACTTCTTCTGTGTTTTCATTCCCAACCTTGGGAACATAATTCTCCCTCAATGCTTTAGCACTTGGAATGTCACCTGAACCTACAAAAAAATTAAAAAAGAATTGATGGGTATTTACATTTTGTAAGATAAAAAAACATGCAAAATTTTACATGTAGTGACAAAAAAAATTCTGGAAATAAAGAGGTAGAGTGATGAGAATTTTTTCTGAGGCTTTATTGTTTCGCTGTCTTTATTGAAACCAAAAAACATTTCTGTATTGTAGGAGCAACTTGAGAGCATGTTTAAACTAGAGAAATATTAACGAAGAAACTCATAAGTAGTGTAGGACTGGACACATATTTTGTTATTCCAGATTGCAAAAATATTTAACTTATTTCAGAACACAGGACTACCTTGAACATACTTTTCCAACCACTGTCTTACGCTGGGATCGTCAGTTTTTTCGACTGGAATGTTTGCTTCCAGCAACATTCTAGTAAAATCGAGGATGTGTTCTTCTCTACTCTGTTTTCTAACCACGGTTCTTTCAACCAAAGCTGTGAAGGAAATCTGTTTCTTGGTTTTTTCCTTTTGTAGACACAATTCTTTTTTACGTTGGTGCACTGCTGTAGCGATGTGTTTTTTGCAGCTATCTTTTCTCTGCCAGTCTACAGTTCCATTGCAATATTTACACATTATTTGACCTATTCAAATCAAAAATGAAAAATCCATCCGATTCGAACTCCATCGCTCGCTCGTGTATAGACAAAACTTTCGGCATCTTGTTTATTTTAAAACTCGAAACTAAATAAAACCATTTATTCCGTATCTTCGCGTTTGCTAAACTAAACAAACGTAAACCACGAATTCGTCACCTTCGCCCACGAAACACCTTAAACTAGCATGCGTTTGCCGTTAAGTAAACTGGATGCGGAAAGCGAAACGCAAAAATCACCACAGTAGCGGTAATTTCTCTGAGAAATTTTCTGAACAAAACTTTCCTGGAACGAAAACAAAAGAGTAGGCAACTACAAAAATATTAACTGAACTGAAGTTGGCTATACTGCATAGTAATAAAATGGCGCGCACTAAGTCAAGAAAAACGTAAACACAAAACACCGCTGAAATAAATCGTTGTGAACGATATGACGTTAACAAAAGTGAAAAATAACACTTATATTATAAAATAAATGGGCTATATTTTCAGTTTCGCACTTAGCAAGCAGGCAAAAACAGCGATGATAGAAGTATCGCATCGGTCGGTAGTCTTCATGCAAGGTTGGTCGGCGCATTAGTAAAATTCATAAAAAAAATTGTGATTTGGCAAGTTTTTGTTATTGTCGTGTAATACGTGAAAAATATCACGAATTTCCGTAAAAAATCGTAAAACCGCCATTTGCGAAAATGACATGTCCCTATTTATCAGTGCAGTTAGGCTGGGTAAGAGAATACCTGGACGTCTTAGCTGCTTATCTGAATGGTGTCCTCACCAAGGAGATCTGCATGGAGAACCCACCAATGTATCAAAGTGGAGATGACAAGGTCTGTAAATTACTGAAAAGCATTTACGGCCTGAAACAGAGCGGTAAGGAGTGGCATGACACGCTTGACAGCATTCTTACAAGCTAGAACCTGAAGAGACTAAAGAAAGATCCTTGTGTGTATATTGATGACTGTAAGGAACTTGTAGTGTTCGTCTATGTCGATGATCTGGGCATTTTCGGGATACGTGAAAAAGTGAAGTGTATGAAGGAGAAGCTGTCTGGGACCATCGAAGTAAAAGCCATGAGGGAGATGACTAATTTTCTCTGAGTGAACATTTCTTCTGGAAGTAACGCAATATGGTTGGACCAGTCCCACTACATTGATCAATTATTGTTTACCTTTCAGATGGTGAATGCAAGAGGAAAGTCATTTCCTGTGGAAGTTAATCATGACGATGGGACAGATGCAGGTAACAAGCCATTCGATAAGCATGTTTACCGCAAGACAATTGGAAGTTTACTTCACCTGTCGCAAACAACCAGGCCTAATGTTAGTTTTGCGGTGTGCAAGATTAGCCAGAAATGTGAGGCTCCAACTGTTAGAGACTGGCAGGATATAGTGCACGTGCTCAGATACCTGAAGCAGACGAAGGACTGGAAAATAAAATTTTGGAAACACAACGATGCTGCTGTGTTCTACTGTGATGCGGATTTAGCAAGCGGCAGAAGTGACAGAAAATCCATCACAGGAGTTGTGGCGACCTTGGGAGGAGGCCCTATTATTTTGGTTTCTAGGAAACAGACTTGCGTTGCTGACTCCACTGCAGTAGCGGAATACTACGCCATCTACGAAGCAACAAAAGAAGCTAGGTGGTTGTCTTTATTCTTGTTTGAATTGGGGAGAAACTATTTCGCTCCCACTCCTACTGTGATTCTTTCTGACAGTGAGACCGCTATAGCCATGTGCAAAATGTGGGAGGTGTCCGAAAGAACAAAACACATAGACATGAAGTATTATTTTGTAAGGGACATGATGGAAAAGGGGAAGATTAGAGTTAAGCATGTGCCTGGCAGGGAGAATCCTGCAGATTTATTCACTAAGGCAGTGAATGGTGCTCGCACAAAATATCTTAGTGAGAAATTGAACCTAATGGGTATTCTTTAGGTGTATGCTTTGTATATTATCTTTGCAGACCCTGTTAAGTATAAGTTGTAACCCTTATGAACTGATACATAATCTGGCGTTAAGTGAAACTGTTAATTGTTTTATTTGTAGACGTGTTTATATAATGAAATTGGTTTAATCAGTGAATTTTCTTTTGGGTGTACAAGTTAAAATACATTTGGATCTGAAGTGTATCAAGGGGAAGTTTTGGACTTAATTAACATATTATGGTGAAATACATAAGATACAAAAGTAGAAATTATGTTTCTTTTGTTTTTTTAACTGTCTCACAGATATTCATTTGATTACCTCAGTTAGGATATTAGCGCCACCTTGTGTTTGTTTACAAAGTAGTGTTGTCCTCAGCCATGTTGGTGTGTGTCATGTAAGGAATGCTTGTGAGTATAAAGGAAGGATATGAAGGACTGTTTGTATTATTTCATCAACCATTCAACAAAAGAATGGACCAACGATGGAATCATGCATGAGTCCGCACCGCTCATTAATTTTGGGACCGTCTTTTTCCACGTCGTGTGTAACATGAGGAGGTTCTGAGCCCCAGATACAAACATTATAACAGTTCAGTTGACTTATCGGAGAAATAAATGTTTTTCATAAAGTCATTATTTGCGTCAGTCTTGGCAAGGAACTTAAAAGAAAACTTTATGAGTTATAATGCAACATGTTAAAAACTGTTTGTTGTTATCTTGTTTAGTTTTAAAGATATTTAAGTTTAAAGTTGTAAAGATAATTTATGGACATCCTGTAGAGTAGTATGTCGAGAGTATTTGCTTCCTAAGCTCTGCGTTATGCACCTGTTTGTTATTTTTTAATTATACTGGTTGTATCAACTACGAGTCATCAGGTGCATTTATGCTCCTTAGTAGCTACTGGGAAAAAATTGTAAAGTGCTTGGTTTTTTTTGTCAAATATTATTTATATTCTTGACGTACTTGTTGCTACATGCTATAGTAAAGCCACCATATTGATTGCCGAAATAAAATTAAATCATCTACACAATTTAACGTGCAAAGACCAATAAATAGCATTTCGCCACTAATCAGGACGTTACATGACAAAGGCGATGACACATTTTCATTAGGCAGATGCTATCTAAAATCAGAAAAGAGAACATCAATACAAGAAAAAATTCCAGCATAAATGCACCTGACAACTCATAGGTATTTTATTAAACTTATATCTTAATTTTTTAACACTTACTTGCACTCCAAGTGTCTTGTTTTGTTATTTAGTGGGAATCTTTTAGTTTCTAGATTAAGAATGTGTTTTGATGTGTTTTATGTACATTAAAATACATACTTTTGCAAGCCACTGCAGAGTGCCTTCACCTGTGATACCAATTCATAATAAAAATAGTTTGTTTAGTATATAAGCATTTTTTAGTACCATCTGCATTTGTTTATTTTTGTATCAGGTATTCTACATGCAATGTCATCATGTTATATTTTGATTACATTATTGTGATTGAGAATTTGGCTGCAAGTCACAACAACTTACAGGAAGCATAAGTTACATGCCAGAAATGTATAGTTTAAGATGTTACGAAACTCTGACGGACTTATGTATAACAAGAACACGTTAATGTTACACATCATCCAATAAACAGCTAATCCTTTTAGACATTTTTCTATGTTTGTTAATGTAATGAAATATGTAGTGCACAATTAACATTCTTGAATGTTGTGTCCTTTCATGCAAAATTGAATGAATGTGGAGTTTAGAGTGGAGTTTGGAATGCCTATACGTGCCCATGTAACTGTGATGTGATATTATGTCACACCTACGTTGATGGATGGTCAGGCATACCTCATTTGGATGGTTTAAATACGCTGACTGCTGTAGGTACTTGCTTTTGATTTCAATGCTTTGTTTGTGTGCAAATTGGGAAAAAAGGTGTACAGGCAATATTAAGCTCTAGGTTATTATGATGATGGAGTCTTTTTCAAGAACTCTCGTTTCTGAAGACCTGTAAATCTTACGCCGGTGGTTGTTATCATTATTGTGAATGTATTGGTTAAAAACCATTAAGTCAGGGATGTCACAGTTATGAGAAGCATGACAGTGCGGCATTTAGGCTTTGTCACTTTAATGAAGAGAGCATTATTTTCGTGACATTTGTACCCTTTATGCAGGGATGCCCATCCCCCTTAAGACCCATTTGCAAAATCCCTCCCAATAGATTCAGTATCCTTTATCCCCAACATCTTACAGTTCAAGTGCAAGCTAGTTTGTGTGTTTTGGGACACAACCCTTAGAGTCATACAATAGAACCCGTTGTAATGTTCCCACTTATAACGTTTTTCTGATTATAAGGGTACTTCTAACTGGTCCTTAAAACTGTTTTATGATAGGAAATTTTCCCCTTATAATGTTTCCCATTTATAAAGTACACATTTTTTGGTTTTCTTCAAATGTTATCAGAGGCTTCTACTCTGTTGGAATTACAGAATTTTATTATTAACGTGGCATATGTGATATATAGAGGTTGAGTGTTTTGTGTATCTATTGTAGATTGATAGTACGAAAATATTACAATGGTTATTGAACACATTAAAAAATTGCAGTAAAAGGAAACATAGCAGTTTGGCGATAGTAGCATAAATACTTACCATGATGTGTATAGTAACACGTTACCTCATACAGTATCAAGTTGCAAGAGTCTTGGAAATGGTAAAATGGTGATGCCAGCAGTAAATTTACCCCTGTTTAAGTTAACTGACGATGACTCAGAGATATGGTGTAAAAGACTGAACCAATATTTCATTGCTTATGAAGTGGGGCAGAGGAAGAGAGTTCCGTTATTACTCACGTTACTGGACAATGATGCCTGCACATTATTACAGGACTAGTGCACGCCCAAAAAACAGCATGAAATGTCGTTAAGGATATGATCTATGATCTATTTGAAACCGAAAACATCATAATTCATAGAGTGGTTCAAATTTAAAGAACTAAGGTATTTACCAGGAGAATCAGTTCAGTTGCAGGTTACATTGCAATTTTAAAATATTATAACTGAACTGTAATTTTCCAATTTATAAGAGAACATTAGAGATTAGTTAATGTGCAGAATGCGCAACACTGGACTTCAAAAAGGCTGTTGGATGAACCAAAATTTATCTACCAAAAGGCAATATAATTGACTATAGCAATTCAAAGATCGGCCCGGGAAGTTTTGGAAATGAATAGAGCAAAAATATTAAGTAAGGCATTGAACATTAATTATAAATGTTCCTAGTGTGAATGGTAAAACGACTAAAAATGGCAGCTGAGTTTAACTCCGAAAAAATTTATGCGTCTTGTTTTGTGTGCTGCAAACCAAATCATATAGCTAAACAATGTAGCTTTAGAATGCATAATTGTAGGAAATCTGGAAACAAAAGAACATTTACGAGCAGTTTGTAAATTTTCAGAAAGCAAGATAAATGAAGGAATACATTACCTGTTTGATGAGGAATGAAAACCTAAAGAAGACATTCCACTACAGGATCACAACTACAAAGTGTAGTGGAAAACAACACGAAGGACATGAAGTCAAGAGAAGATGACAGAGCAAAACAGCAAGTAAGAAGTGCTGCAGGTTGGCAAAATAACTTTGAGTATTTATTTAATGTGCAGAGCAAAGAGAACACTAGTGTTAGTGCAAACAAGTTTGAAATGCATGTAGACATTGAATGGCAAGTGATGAGATTTGAACTAGACAGTGGATCCAAGTGTTTCAGTAATAAGTGAGGAAGGTTTAAGGACAAGTCATTGGTACAGTTAAAAAAAAAAAAAAAATAAGAGTTTTACTGGTGACCTTATAGGAATGTGTTGGTGTGATTAGTGTAGCTGTAAGGGTAAACTGCAAGTAGAAAGAATTACTTTTGTATGCTATAAAGGATGGAGGAGTGTAACACTTATTTGGTGGAAAGTGGATGGCAGAGTTTGGACTAACAATACACTACGTGAACTCTGAAAAGACTTTGATGATTAACTGCTAGCTATATTGTAGTTTACCAATAAGTTAGGTTTGTAAAACAAAAGTGCATTTGATTTTAGAGCTTAAGGAGGATGCTAGGACAGTAAACTATAAGCCATATTCAATATCCTGTGCTATGAAGGTCAATGTAGATAAAGAAATAGAGCTAGAGATATGGGGATGTTAAACAAAGTGGATCATTCAGAGTGGGGAACACCAATTGTTCCAGTTGCCAAACATGATAAAACAATAATAATTGCAGAGAAATTTAAGTTTACTGTAAATAAGCTCTAAGAACTGGATAACTATCCAGTACTAAAAGTTGAGGATTTGCTAGTCACATTAAATGGTGCAAAAAATTTGTGAAACTGGATCTGACCAGAGTTTATAAAAATAAAACTTGTGTGTTCCTAGTAAAGATTTCTAACTATTTTGACTCATAAAGGGCTAGAGCAAGGGTTGCAGAGAACAATTTTTTTAAATATTTATATGAAATTGTGATCAGTGGAGTAGTATGCAGTTGGTTCTAGAATGAACAAAGTTGGTTTTGTAAAGAATGAGGTAGTGTGGCCTCACTGTACAGTTGCAAAAGTGTGAATTTTTAAAATCTGATATTATATATCTGTGTTATATTGTGGATAAGTTGCGTTTCACAAGGACCCTGGTAAAGTAGAGGCAATAGAGATGGACCCAAAACCTCAAAATGTTGAACAACTACAAGCCTTTCTGGGTGTAGTGAATTATTAATAAAAATTTGTTACAAACATTTCTGAAAGGTTGCGGCCACTATACAATCTTCTAAAGAAGTACAGTAGGTTTGCAGGCATGTAATAGGACCTTTACTGTCATTAGTGTAAAATTTACATCACAGGAGGAATTTGTGCAGTATTACCTAAACTTAGAAAATTAATTAGACATGTGATATGAGTTGTTACGGTTTAGGGACTCAAGTAGATGAGGAGGGCAGAAATCAATTATTCACAAGTGGAAAAGGAGGCATTTGCAATCATATTTCTGTTACAAATTATTATGTAATATTTATATGGCAGACCATTTGTGCAAGTAAAAGGCAACAAACCACTTGTGCACATTTATTTTACCATTAAAACTATCACCAACAAAAGCAAACAGGGCAGATGGGTTACCTAGATTGCTTCTCATAAAGTAGCACAGACTTAAATAGAAGATGACGAGTCTTCGTACAGGTTCATTGAAAGGGAAGTGCCAGCAGTATTCATTAAAGAAGTGATGAAAGAATCTAAGATGGATACAGTTATTAAAAAAATTATGTTATTTGTTTCAAACAGGTGACCAGAGATAAAACTACTAGTAGAAATTTTTAAAAATTATCATGCAGAAGACATGGCTACAGGCTATCTTTTCCAGGTTTTCCAGTTCAAATTTGAACTTTTTTCCTGGCTCTTGATGGTGCAGTTTATAAAATTTTTGACCAACATTAATACATAACTCAAACATTGCAAAAAATATGTATGCTTCACCTACATTTAAATGTTCTTTCTTTATGATGAGATGAATGATAAAAAACAAGCCCAGATAAAACAACATTAGAACTGACCCTACACAGAAATAAATCACCCCATGTACACAATCTTCCAAATATTCATAAACCTGAAATGCCTCTACGTCCAATCCTCAGGTGCTGCAATTCTATTAAAACATATACTAAAATTGTTGAACGTCTCACAGGTCAGACACCAACGTTTAAAAATTCTACTAATTTGATATCGGTAGTCAAAACATTGTGAGAGTTACGATCTCTAAAGCCTTTTCATGAATATTTCTGTAGCTAAAGCACTAAATTATGTCAAGGCCACCTTGGAAGCTAACCCAATGCTAGACGACTCATCCATCATCGAAACTGTGTCACCAAAACATATTTCCAGTTGAATTATAGTTTTTACGATAGTTTTTACAAACAAATTTGGCACACTTTTTGTTCAGTGCTGCCAGTGAGGTCTTTTTCCAGATGTGTGTATTGGTCTGTGATAATCAGATAGGTTATATTTTTTGTCATAGTCTGATTTTTCAAGCACGACAGCAGTACACCCCTTGTCTGCTGGAAGGTAGGTTAGTAATAGGCTTTTTCGCAAGCCGGACTTGTACATGACACACTCTCCAAGCATACGAGAAACATATCAGATTAAACCTTTGGAAAATAGGTGACTCCTTGGCCTATAACAGCAAACAAAGTACTCTTCTTCTCGTTACAGCATAGCTTTACCCACCTTTTGACATTATTTTAAAAATCAATTAGGTTGTAAACTTCAAATTTTTAGATATGGTTAATTTAGAGGTTATGAAAACAGGCTATAGTTTAAACCAAAAACTATGCAAAATAAGACAACCAAATTGCCGTCTATTTTTGATTTATTCTCAAAATTCATTTCGAACAAAGTTTCACGAATCCATCATGGCAATACATGACATGAAATCACTTGCTTTGGTCACTCAAGAACTCACAATTTACAGAAAATACTGAAAAAACTTCTTGAAGAATACTGAAAAAAATTAATTTAAAACTGATGAAGTCCACAAGAAGATCATAAAGTTTCCACATCTTAATAAGCAAAAGAAGAATACTGATTAGTGAAAACCATACCCAGACGCCAAAATGGTTACACACAGACGGAAGAAAAAATTTAGTAGAGTTCAACGAAGTCTGAAATAGGTTTGAAGGAAAAAACAACTGCGAGCTTTACCTATGTGCATGTTAAATTGCCACTCCAGTTGATACCTCTCCACATTTCTGGGCTACTGCCCTACAGTAACTTCTTCATTATTTTTAGACTACACGGACCGGGGATTACACCCTAGCTGCATCCGGACATCCTGAGCACCGTGGAACAACTCTTACAAAACCAAGCGTGTCACTGCTAGCGTCCCTCTTGCCTGACCTTCACTGCCATGCTGCTATTGGCTACCCAGTACATTCACCACCAAGACTAAATGAAATACACACCTCTTCATTGCTGGGCATCCTGCTAACCTAGTTGTGCAATACTTGCAAATAAGGACCTCTGCTTGTTGCTATCCGTGGCCAACCAGTCATAACTCTATAGATCTAAATCCTCATAAATGCTTGCCTATAAAAAATGTCTGTTTCTTTCTTGAGTTCCCAAAACAACAAAACACGTACCCACATGCATAAAAACCTAAATAATTCATTAAATTGGTTCCATGAGTTGAATAATTACTACGAATATTGTTAAATTTAACATCAGTGTGTACATATGAAAATAAAAATTATAATAGGAAATATAAATACAAAAAAAATCAAATACATTTATCTTGTATCTCCAAAAAACATGAAAAACCTACAATGTTATATCATTTCTCCCCTCCCCAACTACTCAGAAAAAATTGAAAATTTTGGCTGAGTAGTTCCGGAACCTAATTTGAAAACGATCATCAAAACGAACAAATAACATTAAAACAAAATCTTCCTTCATAAAACCTTCCATCACAAAACCTACCATTTCCTCCAAATAACATGCTACTTCCAGTTTTCTCAACTTTCGAAAACCCTACAATTAGAATTATTTGACATTTTACATTAACTAGATGCAAATATTTTTAAGTCCATTTTTTCTTATGTCAGTAACAGGTATATCCCGAACATTACCATTCTTTTACTTAAACATGGACTGATTAAATTCAAACAGTATTAACATATCACTCCATACAAACATAACAGCAAAATATGCAACATCACAATTTTGAGTACAAAATATTGTATTACTTCATTTTCTATAAATATGTTCATACCGTGAGTTTAATTTATGATATTTTGTATTTGGATCTGCATTCCCATTGTCAAAAAAAACTGCTATAACTATGTAGCCAACAATATGCGTGACTGTACTAGTATGTGACTGGTTTGGTAGTTTCCTGCATAACACCCGTAACCATAGTACCAAACCATTATTATTACGTGTTCCTGTCAGCAACATTGATCACTAATGCAACATCATAAATATAAAAATGCACAAAAAATATGTTATTACAAAACTAACAAAAACATCACTTTAATCACTTCAAACCTCTTGAGTCACTTAATTGACTTTAAATAAACATCATTTAACATTTCTCAACCACAATTTATACAACAAAAAGCAGTCTGGGTTGGGCTTCCTCCACTATACATATTACCCTATACAAAAGAGGCCACCCTCAGGTGCTGAAAAAATTGTTCTATGTGTGTTCATTGGAGGACACTTTCTCTTCCTAGCTCATCAAACAAAAAAATGATTTATTTGCAAATGCATGGCTACAAAAAACAGATTTAACCCAAACCAGCTGCTTTCAAAAATCACTTCACTCTTATTTCTTAAACTATATATAACAAACAGTAACAAATTAGTATTAATTATCACAGTGACTACTCATAACCTTAGTGCTTAGTGGTCAAATCATCTGCAAGTTCAAAAAAATAATATTACTCAGGTGTTGTCCTGCCTGGCAACCATCCCCCATGAGTGTAAATAATATCATTAGCAAAAATAAACTTATCAAAATATCAGCAAGATTAAGGAAAAGAGAAATAACTTGAAATATTAAAGTTACCATGTGTATGTGTTGTTTAAAAAAAAATTGTAGCATGAAATGCAGTACAAATATCATGCAATTGCGGCATGTGTGCATTAACAATTCCCCACAGCCAGTCACAGTCAGCTTTTACCCTTGAAATATGCTAAAATACTAGTCTACATGAAAACTTCAATAAATACAATAATACCCTAGCATCAACTTAACATAAAATCATTCTGCTGAATAAGTGTAAAAAGTCACACTTACCAAGACTTGTCTCACCGTGGCAAATTCTGAAAAAAATATTATTTTAACATACAATCATTGAAAAACCTTAAAACATTATTATTATTTAAATCAACTCTAACCATTCTTCTGAAATAACAATATCACCTACTTGCTTCCAATTTAACATGATTAATAAGAATTTTGACATTTATCTTAAATTACATTTACACTGTAGAATGTTCATGGAGAACTTCTCCACATCCTTAACAAAGTTATGTGCCAATTAGCATCATTTACATTATATACATTTTCACCCACACATTTTTCCTCGGAGAGCTTGTAAAATTTCTTAACGTTTTTATCCGAGGCTAAGGTTACATAGTGTGTCACAACTATTGCTTCATCTCTCTCCTTCAACACCACATTATTACACTTGATAAAACATAAACATAACTGTTATGTCGGTAAGTCACCACGCTCGTTCGCATGACTTGTACTCGCGTCCGCCATGTTCCTTCGACTGTCCTTGCCTCGCACTCGTGCCACCCTAACCTGGCACAATGTTTACTAACCTACCTAACACTACATCTCCCTTTCTTTCCACTCCTTTTCCACACTACCTTACTACCATACCTACATAACCTACTAGCCTAACTTAACACTCCCTACAGTTCCAACCGTTTAGGGGGAATCTCTTGTCGCCCGCTTCTTGTCTGAAACCTCTGCTTACTGAGTCCCTGCTCGTGCTGTATCAGTCTCTCTTCGTCCGTGAAGCCCCGGAAGTCGCTGCCTCTTGGAGAAGGTGGCTCCGGCGATCCCTGACTTGCTGCTACCTCGGTGTTCGTTTCTGCCTCCCCTGTTAGAGGACGTTCCCTCCGGAAGCTGTGATGCTCTTTAGTCCCTCCGTCCTCCCGCTCTGCTTGGCACCTTGCTGCTGTTGGCAGCACTTGTGTTGCCCCGTCTGTCTTTGACTGCTCCTCCTCTTGAACAGCCACTAGCTGCCTCCTATTCCGATGACCCCGCCAGGTGCTGGTTTCCACCATGTATGACCGGGGGTGGTCGGTGCGGCCCAGGACCCTGCCAAACTTGTGCATGTCCGGAAGCCATACACGCTGTCCCTGCTGCAAGGGCACTAACGGTCTAGCCCCGTGTGCTGCATTATAGGTCCTGCGTGACCTGTCCCTGATACGGTCGTTGTTGGTGAGGAACGTTTGCAGACATGGCTGTCTCCATTGGGGCTCCAAGGAGGCTCGTAGTTGAGGCAACGTGGTACGCAGCTTACGTCCGAACAGCAATTCGGCTGGTGAAAATCCCGACTCCAGCGGGGTGCTCCTATACGCTAACAACCCTAAGTTAGGGTGCGGTGACTTCGACAAAATTCTTTTTGCCACTTTCACCGCACTTTCGGCAGCACCGTTTGATTGGGGGAACTTTGGACTGGAGGTTATGTGATCGAACCTGTACTCCTTGGCAAATCGCTGGAATTCCTGCACCGAAAATTGTGTGCCGTTATCGGACCGCACTATTTCGGGAATACCGTGACGAGCAAACACATTCTTAACTCTCAGTATTACCCCCTCTGATGTTAAATTTTCTGACCTCACCAGCTCAAAAAATCGTGAGAAATAGTCTTGTATGACCAAGTAATGTATTCCAACTAACTCAAAAATGTCCATGCCTACTAACGCCCATGGTCTACTTGGCACGGTGGTCGGTTGGAGGGGTTCCGCTCGTTGTACTCTTGTTTGCACGCACTGCTGGCAATTCTCCACTATCCTGTTGATGTCAACAGTAATATTCGGCCACCAGACAGACTCCTGGGCTCTACGTCTACACTTCACTACTCCCATGTGCCCTTCATGGATTTTGGTTAGCATGTCACTTCGCAGCAACCTCGGCACAAATACTCGTGGGCCCTTCATGATAAGTCCTTCGTGACATGCTAATTGTCCCCTGTACTGCCAGAATTGTGACTGGTTGTCAGTGAAGCCACCCATGATGCATTACTTTAACCATTGGCACTCTACATCTTGCTCTTGTGCGGTCTTGATGACCCTCAAACTAACGTCCGAAAATGGCAATTCTCCCATGACTGCTTCTACAAACAGTTCCTCTTCTAAAACGTCACCGCTACCCCATGCGGGTTGATCAACTGGGGCCCGTGACAATGTATCTGGTGCAAAGAAGCTTTTGCCTGTTACATGGGTAATATTGTACTCGAAGCACATAAGACACATTCTCATCCTCTGCAACCTTGGTGTTAATTCTGTCAGCGGTGTTGTGGCCAGTAACGCTACCAGTGGTTTATGGTCTGTGAGAATTGTGAAGTGAGCTCCAACGACATACTCATGGAACTTTTCACACGCCCACGTGACCGCCAATGCTTCCTTTTCGACCTGGGCGTACCGTGATTCTACATCGGTAAGTCCTCGAGATGCGAAAGCGACTGGCCTCCACTCCCCCTGCTGCTGCTGTTCCAATACACTGCCAAGACCATAGGAAGAGGCATCTGCTAGTACTCGTGTTGCCGCTCCTTGCTGATACAGTACCAAACAGGGGTGATGGCTAAGCTCCTTCTTCAATTTTTGTATTGCCTCTTGCTGGGGTTGGTCCCACACCCACTCCGTATCCTGGTGTAGTAACATCCGCAGAGGGTGAGTTTTGTCTGCTAGGTGTGGTATAAACTTCATCAGGTAGTTTACCATACCCAGGAATCTTCTAAGTTCGTGCACGTTTGTAGGATCTGGCATGTCTGTGATTGCCCTTGTTTTGTCTGGATCTGGTTCCACCTTGCCCTCTGTGATTACATGCCCCAGAAACTTTACCGTCTGTACTCCAATGCGGCATTTTGCCTTGTTAAGGGTGATGCCACAGTTCGCCAGCTTACCCAATACTGCGTCCAACCGTTGGTCGTGTTCCTCTTTGGTGCGGCCACACACCAGTATGTCGTCTGCCTGGTTAACAACCCCAGGCATACCTCCCACCACTTGCTGCATCTGCCGCTGGTAGTGTTCTGGGCCGGAATTAATGCCAAAG
>PNEQ01037466.1:0-35399 GCA_003012365.1 Medauroidea extradentata
ATTTAGCCATTTTTATCATTAGTTTTCTAATCACTTAGGAATCTGGGAGAGATGCAGACAATTTACAGCCCTGCACGGTGCCTTGAACTCTATTATATATAAAAGTCAGACTCATGCTTTGAATAGTTTCTGTGAAAAAACGATATTGTTGAACTTCTACATCATACTTTTCGCATCTGGCAGGCGGCAGCCTTAAGGCCATGCTCTGTGATTTCTACAGTTCTCACAATAATTATTTGTTTTAAGCTTAAACAAGAGCAGGTATCATAAATATATCTGGCAGCTCAGTTTAAAATGTTTTTTGCTGTGATTGTATAATATCTTGTGAAAAAATTAGCTGTTACTACTAAAAAGTCGACCAGAATGTTATTTACATAATTAGCTAAATCCGTAGTATTTACTGCCTTGAAAAAAATCGGCCAACATGGAGGACTCTTTTAATAAGTGCACCAGCCAACTGTCAAGTAGGTTCTCCATGAAAGAAAGGGAATAAAAATTTGTAGAATGTTAAGAACTAACATTAGGATAGTTTTTCTGAACAGGGGGTGGTTGAAAGTATACAAGACATGATTATCCAGTTAAAACAAAGTTGACATTTCTAAGCATATTTTTAATTGTGTGTGGGGGGGGGGGGGGCACTGGACTAGGAATGATACATCTGAATTTTACACAAAATTATTACTGTAAGTGGTTTAATTACACCACTGATTAACGAAGGCCACAATTATTTTGTCATAATTATTCAAGACTAAAAACCTGAATTAACGGGAAAAACTAAAGAAGAGTGCATGGTAGATAAATAAACACTGAAAATATCAATTGAATTTTACACTTTTTTCGAAACCAAATGGATAAAATACTCGATGACAATCCTAGATAATGGTAATTGCCAACTATATGAGTAACAGAATTACCATATCATTATGAGTGATCTCTTGCATCGCAGTTATATGCACGAGGTTCTGGCGTCAGAGATTGTAACACTGAAAACGATTTTGTTTAAAACGTTGGCTAAAACAATTGTCTAGGATTGCGATTAATTAATTTTTGCAAATTGGCTTCAAGAAATCTACAGTTATAAATTAATGCTTTTAGCATTGAATTATATACCACACCCTCTTAAGAAAATAAGTTTACTTGGGAACTGGTGATATGCTAACGAATCTGGTCCTCAGGGTAAGTATAAATTCATGGATGCACACCCCTTCTCCCATGTTAATTTTTATAAGCATGTAGAATTTTCTAATTTAGATACGTGGGTGATAAGTGTTTTCACTCCAATGAAACATCCTTGAAATAGTCTTGTTAATTCAACACCTAAGGTGGTGAAAAGATGTGGAATGTGTTTCACATAAATTCTCTAATACCACTGAATCTGCCGAGACAGAGCTGATTTTTGCTTCAGGATGATAATTATGTAAATAGTACTGTAAATAAATTAATAGATTTTATAAATTAAACATTGCAGGGATTTGAAGGGGTGAAATTTTCTGTTTTAATGAATCTACAACTTATCTTTGGCCATGTGGGTTATCGAGATTTCCACTACGATTGGATACTTCAAAAAATCTTTAGACACTTACGAAAGTTCAACCCCCTTAACAGTTTTTTTTGACTAGCCCACTATATTTATTTAACCAGTTCAGATATTGAGGTACTGTTTGATTCAGATTGTAAACATAAACACCTATTAAAAAAAAGGTTACCTAAGTTCTTCTGTTGGATAAAATTGATTAATTATGATGCAAACCATTCAAGATTAATCTGCAAAGCAAGTACGACTATTTAGCAATAATTTATACAGAGTTACGTCCTGCAATTCTGTTGATATGTAATGTCCTGTCCACAGTTCTGTAAAAAAAAAAAAATTCATAGAATAGGTACTGCAGACAATCCGACATGCTATAAGAAGACAGTACACATGGGCAAAGCCACGGGCAGATTGCTAGCAATGTATTAAAAATTAATTCTGTACATCATTTGATGAAAGATTAGTAAAATGTGTTTAGATGGGTTAAGCTCATTTATAGGTGCAAGTTTCAAAGTTAAGGGTGAAGGATATTAAAGAAGACCACCATGTAAAATTTGGCGTTAATAGCAAACACGACTGCAATGAGAATCAAGTTAACTGTTGGAAAATTCTATTTTTTTACAGGTCTTTCGTAATCCAACCAGCAGCCAAGCACCAAGTTATTATACCAGCTTATAAATATTTTGCACTGTTTGGGAGGTACCGTACCCATTACGTATTGATATACTGTACTGTATATACAATGTTTTTAAACTGACAGGAGTAGTTGTGGATGGTTGGCTGCAATGGGCAGTGTTAGGGTGTGAGCACTGTAACATGTGGATGAGATACGGACTTGGGTTGAGAGCATATTGTACTTTTCCAGGTGATTTATGTAGTAGATTAAGCATTTCGAGTGCAGATGGAACAGGACGTAAAAGTAATAAACAAGGACAGCAGTCATGTTTGCAGCAGACTAGATCTTTGGTTTGCAAAATCTTGGAACAAGCAGGTACAGTGTTATCAACTTATGGAACGTCATATTAAAGACAAAGTGCAGCATACACCTAATGAAAACCGACAGACATACCAAAATGAATAGATGTACAATGAAATGAGATACTACTGTCTATATGCTGAAATTTAAAACGACCATAAAATGTACATTTATATTTTCAAAAATATTGTTGAAAGTAAAAGATTTTACATAAAATATTAGCAACATCTTTAATACACTAAATAACAAAAACCATTTTATCTTGTCTTTTTTTTTATAGCGAATATTTGCATTCCTCCTAAATGCGATACCAAGTTTATGTCTACACAAACTGTCAATCCGAGCTGCCTTGACATGAGTTGAAGAGTTGTGTGACACTCCTCCACATACTGCTCAAACTGAACATTGCTCATTGTACAGACTCAACACATTCTGCTGTGCAGCTGGAGTTTTAGTAAGGCAAATGTATTTGTCACCTTAAAAAAGAATTTAAACTGTTAATGTGACTATTTGAACGAGTCCTTGAACTGTCTTTAAGAGTCACTCTCCCTTTATTATTGGTCTTCCTTGCAGAGTTTTGTTTCACGGCCTAAAAGTCCAAAAGTATCACAATGGAAACATAGCTATTAATCTTTCCTCTTTATAGACGTATAAGTGAACTAGAAACTCATAATTATGTCTTTTATAACCAAGTTAACGAAAGTATCTAATTTAGAGTTCCTAGTTCACAGTTCACTTCTTGTATGTCTACTGATAAGTAAGATAAATAGCTATTTTTCCATTGTGTACTGCCACATTAACATAAGGGCAAACGGGGCAAATGCCCAGGGGCACTTACACTAAGGAGGCATTCAGGTACTTGTTGAATTAATGCATTACCTTCGGCAGGGGGAAGGGATGGGGATGAAAGGCCGAAACAGAAAGGGTTCTGTTGGTTACGTGTAGGGAGCATGGCGTGCTGTAATAGTTAATATTTCTTTCTTTGCTTTTAACACATTGCGGTTAAAGAACTACAGTAACGTTACTGATGTCACTGTTCGTTAAATTTGAACATGTCAAGTTAAATTATTTGATTTTCTCAAAAGGTGCCCCCCCAGCAGTCAGTTTCTAAGTTGTAAAAGTCTGAAGTGTAAAAACTTTAAATAAACCCCAAATTTACCACAGTTCTGTAATTTTTTCTTTACTCGCCTCGTTGCTATGATGTAAAAACCCAGGCTGCTTGTAGGGTTGTGTTTGATGGACCCCCCTCCCCCCCAAGACATTGAGCTAGCTGTGGACATGCGACAGAGAGGTTAGACGCATAACTGCGCAGTATCATTTCAAGGACTTTCGTTCTACTGTTAGGATAACAGGATGAGGAGTCGATGCCAAAACTTTCGAGATGAACAGCAAAGGCATGCATTACAACCTGAACTGCCTCCAGTACAAAATTAAAGTTGTAAATACACTGAATGTTCATTATTACAGTTCCGAAAGGTTTTTTTTTTAAAGGGGTTCGAATCGCATGGGTACAGACGTGGAGATTATCAATGATATACAGCCAATCGACAAGGCTATCACCTGTCTGGGTTCGTAAACAAACCTGGGGGACTGTGATCTATACACTTACATTTGTCAGTTTTCTCTCAATAACTTACAGACTTTCAAACTTTCATACATGAAAAATCAGGTGGGTCACAAGGGGGAGAGGGGGATTTTTTTTTTCACCTAAAAAATTCAACCAATATTATTTTTTTGTACACGTGTAATTTGAATTTTCACAAGTTTTCTCAACACCAATAATAACTATGGACAAATTAAATAATGTTCTGTTCTGTCAACTTACCTTACTGCTGCTTCCTCAACATAGTCTTTGAAATGAAGTATCAAACTTCTGTTTGAAACAATTTTCTTTTTCGGGCAGATTTTTGCAGTCAAAAGTCTTTCTAGTGTTTCCTCACTGAGCACTGCTCTGAACTGAGTACGAGTTTTGGTAACTTAGCAGAAATCTCTCTCACAAGCTGTGCTACTGTGAGGGATTGTTAAAATTCAGGGTGTGAAGTAAAAGATTACAATGTTCTAGCCAGCTGCATTACCTTTCAACAAAGAAATACAAAGAATGCTGTTTCTGATTTGGTAATCTTTTTGCTGTAAACAGTGACCACAATAGGGCACAGCTATGCATCATCCTTGTTGCTACCATTTGTATATACAGAAAATGGTGAATTATGTAGTGTTTCAGTGATTTCTTTTTATACTTACTTACAATTTGACTCTGTCTGCAAACATTTGCCTAAACAGTGGGCCAGCATGGACAGCACAATTGAAAGCGAGGGTATGTTCAATAATGAAAGACACTTTCAGATTCGTCATAGTGAAAAAAAAATTCAGTTTGCTATTTCCTTCAACACACGCTATGTTTTCCTTGTCCTTTTGTTTGCACATGTTTAATTACATCACTTTTACCGCCATGTGCTACAGAAAAATCACATCTACACAAACAAAAATCGTTAAGTCGTGCCTTTTCGTCAAGATTTTTATGCGTGGAAACTCAGCAGAAAACACGTATCTATAAAAAGTTTATATTTTCTTGACATTTTGAAAACACACGAGACACATTTCACTTCAAGATTACTGAAGAACAACTGAACACAATCACTAACAGAACTAACAGACAATCGACAGTTTTACAAGCGATGGTGCCAACGAAAGTCACAATCATGACAATCTACAGTATTACTCGTGAACTATTTCACGTCACGACTTTACATGCAAGAGTCAGTTATCCTTCCAGTTCGAAGTATGAGAGAGAGAAAGAGAGAAAGAGAAAAAGAGAGAGAGACTAAATACTGTAAAAAAAATCTGAAGATTTTTTTTAGGAAAAATCAGGAGGCAAGAGACAGCCTAAATAATCAGGAGAGTTACAAGATCTGAACTTATTTTTCAGGGAATGTATAAATATTTTTGGCATGACATATCATAGGTTACCGCTTTACAGATTTTCCGACATTAATTACAACCTCAATATCTTCATTATTTTGTAACTGGAAACAACTGCAAAGTAAAAAAGTGAATACTTCACACAAGTGACTACAAAATTCACAACAGTAATAAACCCAACGCTGTATGGATTCCAAAAAGCAAACTCAACAATAATCTCTGGTCAACGTGCAAAATGTAAAACAATCCCTGTATTTGTTGATATAAGAAAAACCATAGGGATCAATACCTCTTAACGTGAAAAGCACTTTACTCACATTGCGTGATACAGTTGCTTGGTGCATTGTCATTCTCTGGCATTATCAGCACTTACTTTTTTAAGGATGCTGCCAGAATCTGTGCCAATTCCAGCTTTTGGGAAGGGAAAAAAATTTTTTCTTCTTGTTTTCCCCCAACAAACTGGAGCCAAAAACCTCATCATGATGTCAATGCAAACCTTCCCTAAAAAAATTATTGGTGATGAAATGGTTGCAATTCCTCTGTAAATATTACGTGAAGTAATGAACTTTCAGCAGCAGCTTCAAGAGTATTTACAGGCCGATAGACATGATTTTAAAATGCTGAAAGATTGTACTCAAAACTGATGTAAATGCAGATTAATGTGGTACCATTACATTGCTGCAACTAGCGTGAACTAATTTTGCAGAGCACTTGAAAGATAACTGTGTACTGTACTACCTTTTAATTGAACCATCCTGTGGTATTAATGCAGACAGATTACAAAATGAGCGTTAGCAAACATTAAAACTCGTAGTTGTGAAAAAAATGATACATAGGAATGTTCATGTTAATGGGACTGAATGCTATTTTAGGAAACATTTTTTTGTTAGTGTAAAAAAATGATAAAAATATAGTATTGTATAATTTATTTATATTATGCAAATACACTAACTAGGAACAGAATATCATTCAGGTACCATACAAAAGAGCATATTTGAGAAATGCCCAGAATGTGATAAAACCACCTCTCAGAGCAATCAGATGAGATCCACAATGTCCCAAATGTTAGGTATGCTACTGTAAAACTAAACATCCCCGTTTTGTTACAGTAAAATTTCACATATTACTAGTATATATTATATTAAAATTTGTATCTTCTCACAATAATTCCTTTGAATACAAACAATACAGCTAAAAAAAACTACTACACGTATGTGCACAACTTGCTTGTGCCAGTCAAATGGAGGCTATTCCACAATTGTAGCAGTACATTTCCTCAGTTACAATGGTCAGTTATGGCACATAACATACGAGCACACCACTTTTAATTAGAACATATGTCATAGGTAACCCTCTACGAAATGCCGACCTCTCTTCCAGCACTCGTGGCCTTGGCATTTTAAGTCTGTTCGTTCTACAAAAGAAAGAGGAAGAAGTGTCAGTTGTTTAACAAGTATAACGCTAGCAATGGTTGCTTCTGGGAAGATGTGCACAGAAAACTGCAAAAATTAATACTCAACAAGTTATTTTATTAAGACTCCGATACAACTTTATTACAACACTGGCAATTGTGTTTGTTATATGTCGTGCACCTCAGAAGCAACCACATTAACTGTGTTAGTTCTTCCTTTAAGGTATGGTTAGTACAGAAAAAATATACACCCAAATATTAAGTAAATTAGTTTATGCAGGTTCAATCTAAGTTAAGGTAAAATCAAAATTGTTTTATTATTTTTATTTTCCATTTATAAGAACAATTCATTGTTTCCCATAACATACATGTAATTTGTCACTCTTCAAACACATAAAATTAGTTTCCAACTTGACAGGAAACAGGAAGAGAATTAACAAGCAACTCTTACGATCATATACAATGAACAGTAGTGGCACAACTACACACTTGTAACTGTAAGCATTATAAAATAAAATTTATTTCTAGTATATTTTCATTAAACATTTGTCGCCGATCCTGCACAGTAGGATAGATGAATGATGTTCTTGAAAACTGCAAATTCATAGCAATTATGTTCTACCATGTAAATAATACAGGAAAAAAAAACACCCGGAACTTTGAAATCTTTGTCAGAAATAGATCTGCTTACTTTCAAATATGTTAAAAAAAATTTTAAAGCATCCCAGAAAATAAATTTACAAGGAAGACATAGGCAGTACAATGACAAAACATTCAAATAACTTTTGTACCTGATTTATTACAAGTGTAAGAAAAAAAAGTATTTGCAGTACAATTTTAAATACAGTGGAGTCTTTCCAATCTGAACTAATTACGGCCAAGGCCTGATCGATTTACCAAATTTTCTGACCAACAGGAATTTTTTTAATGCGGTAGAAAGCAGAGAATTGTTTACTGTCAACATAAAACTTTCAGACAAGTCCGACCGGATACGTGCACACATGCCACAGAATGATAGTGAGTGGTGACTAATCGTACTTAGAACACACTGGCAAGTAACGCACATCTTTGTCCTTTAGACTGCTGGCTCGGTTTCAGTCCGCTTGCAAACAACTCGAGTGCAAAGCAAGTTTACGTGACTTTGAATTGTGTTTTTAAAGGTTTCAAAATGGCTAGCAATGGATGCATACTACAAATACACTGAACGATAAACTAGAAGTTTTGAAGCGTTTATACAAAGGTGAAAATGCAACATAATTGGCTATGGAATTCGGCATACGGAAATCTACGCATAGCGATTGGAAGAAAATTGCGCCAAGCTTGAACAGTTCAGTGCTTCATAAGAAAAAACCCTCACAGTTCGACAAATATCAAAATTATCATAATTTGATAAGGTTGATGAAGCACTTTTATTTTGTGGTTTTCACACGAGAGGCAGAAAGGTACACCTATGAGTGGACTGCTTATCCAGGAGAAGGTTTTACACCTCAATAAATTATTAAATGGTGACAGTTCTTTGTTCACTGCAAGCATTGGGTTGTTAGACAGATGGAAGAAACTGCATGGGATTCGTCGGTTAACATTCACAGGAGAGAAGTTAAGTATCAGCTGATCACACTGCGACTAAAGATTACATAAGCGAGTTCGCCACTTTGATAACAGGGAAGTATTCTCCACAAGAGGTCTATAATGCTTATGAAACCAGCTTAAACTTCAAGGCAGTACCAACAAAAAGTCTAGCATCCAAACAAGAAACTTCAAGATTCTGGCTACAAAATTAACAGACTGTGTTAATGTAATGACATGCAGTAATGCTGCTGGCAATCACAAGTTACTTTCAATGATCATAGGAAAATCTGCAAAACCTTCAGCATTTAAAAATGTTAACACAAACTCTTTGTAAAAAAAGTGGATGAATTTTTTAAAGATTGGTTCCACGAATAGTTGGTCCCTGCTGTGACACGTTTTAATGAAGAACATGGTTTGCCAGTTCGAACACTGCTCCTAATTGACAGTCCTCCATCTCGTCCAGAAATGAGCGAACTATTAACTTGTGGCAAAATCAGGGCAATTCCCTCCCCTCCCCAAATGTTACTTCTTTAGTGCAACCAATGGATCAGGAAGTGTTGCAAACTGTAAATCTAGCCTACAGAAAAAAAATTTCTCAGCACCCTCAGAGATGACAGTGACAGTTCACTGTTATTGTTTCAAAAAATAAAGATAGTTAACGTGAAAGACGTGGTTTACTGAGCTGCCGAGTCCTGGGACAGAGTAAACGTAGAGTGCTAGGGAAAATCGTGGAAAAAAATATGGTACACGTCTACATTCATTGAATGTCCAGAAAAGGAAAGCGAAGCAGAAAATTTTCTTCAACTTGTACAACAAATTCCTGGGTGCGAGAAGGTGCGTGAAATGACATCAGTGAGCGGATGGCAGCAGATAGTGGAAGTTACTAAAACCTAACAGACGAGGAAATCTTGATTGCTGTTACACTGCAAGAATTCAAGAGTGGTAAGGAAGAAAGTGACGAGGCAACTGGTGATATGGAGCAGCTTGTGTCACAAGCTGACGCCTTGGTTGCCCTTGAACTCTCCCTATGCTACGTTGAGCAACAAGTTACTGCTACCCCAGCTGAAGTGATGTTCATGAGACGGAGGCAGAATATTGCATCAGCTAACAGGTTCACGTCACTCCACTAAAAGAACTTACTGACTTTCTGACAAGTCCAAACAACGAATAAAAGCCTATGTAATTGTATGTATGAACATACTACGTAGTACATTATGTATGTATGTATTGTGCTGTAAATAATATATCCAACACTATTTTCTAGTACTTTATAAATATTGTAATTCATATTGTAAATTATTTCTGTGAAAAACTGTAATTTTTGGTTAGTTATTACTTTCCCCTTACGCTCGTTCAGATTATCCAGAAGTTTGGATTAACGAGGTTCGGAATACCAGGACATCACTGTACCAAGTTCAAGTTCTTAAACAAGAAGGAATGACTCTGTTTCCAGCACATCTACATGGACTTGACAAAGTTTTAGCTTTTTAAAATTGCGATACGTTGATGAATAGTACATATCTACAATTCAGTGAAAGCTTTACTAGTATTTAACTACTACAAAAAAGTTCAAGACTCGTTTATAAAACACACAATTATGTATTTAAATAAAACAAAAGTTGATTTAGCTACCTGCATTTTGCTTGATCGTTAGTTGAACTTAATTGACCACGGACACAGCTCATGCTTCATAATGTGCAAGCATGTTTACACGTGACCTGAACTGGAAAAAATTTCAGAATTACATTTGGGGGAGAAAAGTGTACCTAACAGAACTTCAGAACCATAATATTGCTCACAGTTTAACTAGCTACTGATCTCAGTTTAACAAATAGATTGAGTAAGAGAGTGGTGTTTCTCGCTGACGAGGTCACTGGAGAGACAGTTGCACACAACTTTACGCAAAACCAGAAACTGGTAGAAGAATCGGTCATGGCCTCTGGTACGGAACCACCCCTGCTGTTTGTCTGAAGCCATTTTGCTAGACCATGAAAAGCCGAAATCAGGGTGGCCAGTCAGGAATTGATCCAGCACAATTGAACAGTTTTGTCGTGTGGCCAACTGGACAAAGCGGAAGTGGCAAATAACAAGCAAACTTAGAATGCTGCTTTGAATGAATTTTCAGAGGGACCAAATACAACCTCCCAAGAATATACAAAAAGCATTTAATAAAAAGTAGAAGAATTTTTAGGAACAGATACAAGACGCTGTCCTGGCTGCAAAATTTTAAGTGCATCCATTGTTGCCAATAACCTGTTGAACGATATATGTAGGAGAGCAAGCAAGGCTGTTCTCAGATACAACCAAGCAACTTCACTGTCTATAGCCACAAGACAGACTAGCTGAGCTGCCACGTTTACGGAGCCTGGCCTCAACAGCACCTTAGCATCTGATATTGGCAAAGTCTCAGCTTCTAACGAATTAGAAACAGAGTTGACGCTGCTGGTGACAGCCCAAGTCTATAATGTAACCGTGATTCAATTTAACACATAAAACCTGTGGATACACCATGAACATAATTTTGTTTGAGCTATGTCACACAAACCGTTGAAAGTCACGGGCAAGAGCTAATCAGCAAAACGTTGTTCAGGCATACCTACTTGAGGATCCACAAGTGTGCCAGCTACTAGATGGTTCAATTAGTCTTTCGCCCCTATACCCATGCTCCAACGATTGATTTGCACGTCACAATCGCTACGAACCTCCATTAGCATTTCCCCTGACTTTGTCCTGGCCAGGCCTAGTTCATATTTTGGGTCCCAGAATGTACGTTCTAGGTGTGTGTCGCCTCGCAATGAGGACGAGACGCCCAGGGAATGCGAGCCTGGCTAACAAAAACTTTGGCTCCATTAACATAGTTGCTTGGGTGAACATTATTTTACACATTCGAGACTCAGAAGTGCAAAAATGTAAGACAGAGCACGTGCATCACGCCTCCCCCTAGCTTCTAGGTGCAAAGTCACCTAACTTGTGTGCAGTCTTCTCGCAGACAACTCGCTCCTCCGAGACATTCAGCGTCAACCATTTCATTGCATAACGTAATTATATAGGTAAACTGGAAGTTGTACATGCCAATACCTTTATTAAGAGTCAGCACAATGAGTTTTATGCCTTAAAAAGGACAGCAAATAATCCAGTTTTGTTATTTTCAGCACCGAGTAAACAATCCGTAAATATTACTGGAGGCAGTGACGTGTATACGCAATAAGCATATTGTAAGGATCTCTGAATGCTGTTCATAAGCAGACATAACTAGTTTGTTAACAAATGCCTGCCAACCAAATATTGTTTTTGAACAGTGTTCTACACACTGTTGGCAGCCTGGGCAGATGGCTATCTTAAGCAAAAATATATTAAACCACTTACGTTTTCTTTGACAGGAATCTGAAAAATGCAAGGCATTGTAGTGTGTGCATCATATTAGAAAATTAATGTTTGTAAGGGTTCAGACTAGACTACAAGAAAACTCGGTGTATTCTTTAATCATTTAAATTTATTGGTGTACCAACATTTTTTACAAATACAATAACAGAATGGTGTTTGTATGGCTAGATCTCACAATGTACACAATTCATTGATTTCTCGGACCAGTCTTCATAGAGTAGTCGGTTAGGCGCTGCTCTACAGTGCGAGAGGTCTTGGGTTCGAATCTCAGTTTGAGCATGGATGTTGTGATGTCCCTCCATTTCACTTCAACCCCTTTGACTTAAGACATTGTTGCTAGTGGGCCGTAAAACCCTCTCACCTCACCTTTGATTTCTCACTTATTTTAGCTTTCATGGATAACTCCAGAACTTCATTCATGCAGATTTAGCAGTTTCAGAGATCTTTTAGAAATACTTTATTTTTTGGTAGTAGAGAGTCAAGAACATGAATTATCTATATTAACATACAATTTAGTGTGTAAACTCCAGCTCATTTCTTTTTAAATTACTATATAATTTAACACATTAGTGTAATTGTGTTTTGTATAGTTTTCGTTATGTTATGCCTGTAGAATGTGTTTACACATCCACATATTTGTAAGCAGACAGCGAGTTGCAGTTTGATGGAAGCTGAACACAAGGTTGCCTGACATTACATGCTAGCGCATGGTTGTGGCTTTCTAGTTGCAGAGATTGTCAGAAAGTACGGGCACTGCTTTGTGCTGGCAACATAACGAGGGTGTCCCTGGGAATTGGTATTATGGCAGCAAAGTCCCGAGGAGACACAGACATAGTATAAATTAACTTTTCCTAACGCAAATGTTGAGGTAGTGAATGCCATATGAATGCTACATGGCAGCATATAACGGTAATTACAGAAAAACTGGCTGAAGTGGTGCCAATGTAGAAGTGCTCAATCACAAGAACTGATTCATATTACCAAATTAACACATTAGATATATATGTGTAATGTATGTAGTTGGTGTGTGGTGTTTGTACAGGACAGTGGAGCTGTAGGTTGGCATGCATGGAGAAATAAAGACGCTCAAACAAGAGAGAGGTGGAAAGCAAAGAAAACAGATCATTAAGAGATGTGAACGTACGTGTGTGTTGTAAGATTATAGAATAAAAATTACGATGTGAAACTGGTGACTAGTATATTCACCATTCACGTGTGCGACTATATTTGAAGCCAAGGGGTTGACTAGTCATATCAGTGAATATGACCCAGGTAAAGAAGATATTGGGTCAGACATCCGTCAGGGTCAATTCATCAACAAAAACAGTTGAATAAGAGAAGTGCAGTTGTTTATCATGTTGTCCGGTGCTACAATCTATGGAAATTTAAAGAATTAGTTTCTGGCCAAAACACCAACCTCTAAATAATTCAAAGAAATAGTGGAGGTTTTGTCACAGTTCTTTGCTGGCTCGTATTGTAACCACTGAACGGTTTAAATTCCATACGAGACCAATTAGTAGCAGAAACAGTGTTACAATGCGTCACGAACTTAAAGATGTGGTTAGAACATGTGATTTCAGGAATATTCTCAATGATGCACTGAGGGATCGGTTGGTACGTGTGCTGAGTAATGAGATAATTTAGTGAAAATTTTTTAATCAAACCTACCCTCACACATTTAAGCGAGAGAAAAAAATTGCAGTTAAAATACTATTAGTGGAGTCTGAAACAAGGTTGTTCCAATCAGTGCACAAGGTGATGTCGCACCCACCATTTAAGCAGCAAACTAAACTGAGTCAACCAGAGGGGTCACAGCCTCACGGCAAACAAGGTAAATTGTGCTCCCCTTGTGGTTAGGGACATGCTTCCAGCGCAGCAAATGAAGCTATACACAAAAAATAATTGCTAACCAAGTGCAGTAGTTGGACGAATATTGATGACTGTCATAAGCAAATGTAGGTATACTTGTGTGGACAATAGAAATAAAACAGATACATTGAATCACCAAACACTACAATTTGGGAGAGGGTGTGCATTGAATTTGCCAATAAAACCACAAAAGTTAGTCTCAGTGGATAGTCAAAAAGTAGAAACAGAAGAAAACAGGGCTATACTTTGTCTACTCTAAGGTTGCAGCAGAAATAAAACTTGCTAACTAAATAAATCAAAGAAATTTAATTTTATACTGATTCTACATATTGTGGTTGTGCCGTAACACAGTTACTATGTATTTGTCAATATTTCAAATGAAATTCATGCTGCGCAAAAATGTTCTTGTCATTCACTTGAATGAATTAGCTGCAAACTTAGAATGGATAGAGTATAATGTACATATTGTCTCCCTAATGACACATAACACACAGTTTCCCCAACACAAAATCCCAGAAGTGTTGACACTAAGAGCATTCACTGGAGATAGTGATGGGCTGAATCTAATGAAATGTCTCGAGATAAAATGCAAGTCAAAGATTTATAATGTAATAAAATGTGATTGAACGATTTAAACTATAATCAATGCAAATTAATAATTATAACCAAATAAAACTTCTGAACAAATTAATTACACCAAAATAAGTTGGAAATTAATTGAAATGTTTTGACTTGTGCGAAAACAATTCAGAAGGGAACTGGCCCTGTTATTTACTAAAATGATAATTATGACATTCTATAGGTGCTTACGAAAATTCACGAGGGTAGGGTAGGTCAGCCAAAATGTCAAGTTTTTGGTGTTTCCTCAGGTACGTTTACCTGTGTTGAAATCTCAACAGATGGAATCTCAGAGAACTACTAAAACTTACACTGTAATTTAATATAAATATAATACGAGTGAAGACTGCACTATGGATATAACATTTAGCAAATTATTATCGCGTTTTCTAGTTTCCTGTAATTTTAAAACCTTGACTAGTATTACCAAAACCTGGTAATCTGCTAAACCTTGTCACGTGACTGATATAACCTTCCTTACTCCCAAAGAGTGAATTTCCATAAGTATATACCTTTAGTTACAAAGTTTTTACTTGGGCGTGGACGTATCTCATCTTCTCGTAAACATCCCTTGTGTAACTTCTGTACAAAAGCAGGTGCAATACTTTCACTAGTGAGCAACTTATCATCTATCTTGTGCAAAGAACCCTTTACAGTTTATTATGGAAAATGAAGTGAGCAGTGACTGACAAAAATGGAACGGGTATTTTCGTCCATCCACGTCATGTCGAAAGTTATTGAAACTGCACTTATATTGTGTAATTAATTCAGCTGATAGTTTCTTACGAGCTTCTTTGTATAGTTTTGGGATTTTGAGATGCAAGAAACTTTCTATTTAGAAGTGTGTAATAGGGTTCCAATTTTTTAAAATTTTAATTATTACTAAAACCATGATAGTCGACTATCCTTATACAATATATTCTCAACAGTTGAACTCACAAGTAATGAAACTGCTGCTTTATGATCGCTTGCAAGCCGAATAAGTTAATGATATAAGATACTGTACAAAACAAAGTATAATCATGTTACTGTGATAGCCATAAAGATGTCTGATGTAACAAATGTTCTTTGTCGGCAACCAAAACATTACTCCATTGTTTCAGGTTACAACTTATCGCGCATGAAATGTAAGCACAGGAACTAAAGTTTAGATGGCCACAAGCATTTGAGTGCAAGTCTGCAGGACCAGTAGGGACGGTCTGGGCCCATCTGCTGCTGAAGTATAGTGACACCTGTCCTTCCACAAGGTGTACTCAATGCTTTATGCTATGCTACGCATACACCATGCTATGCGTGGTTGACAAACCGTTGCGAGGATTGCAGGAGTCTAGTGAAAGTGCAAGCCCAATCACATCTGTCATTAGAATGTCTAAGGGTATTGGATTGTGAGTGGACTTCAAGGCGTCCACTTCAGTTGCGTGATCTAGGTAGAATACCCACTACCAAAGTAGGAAGATGTGTTGGCAAACCTGGAAGGCAGATATGTTTTCTGGGTGTTGGAACTCAGCAAAGCCTACCTACAACTGGTGGTGGACCCAGACTGCATAGAAAACCTCACAATAATCTCACACATTTAACTTTTTCAGTGGAAGCATCTGCCGTTAGGAGAAGCAAGTGCACCAACCATATTTCAATCTGAAATGAACAGAATCTTGCAGGGGATTAACAACGTGATGTGCTATAGATAAAGTGTTGCTTGTAGGCAAGGGTAAATAAAGAGTAGAGAGTATGTTGGAACACCTGGACAATTGGATGCAGTTATGCAATGATATACAAAGCAACATGCTTTGAGATAAAAGGTCATTCTACTAATTCATTTTGGCAAATAACTAGGCAAAATATAATACTGTAAACTTCTATGTTCTATATGAAACAGTCTGTAATTCTCATAAAAAAATATTTGTTTTTCTTTTTTAAATTTCTTTCAAAATTATCAAATTTATTTCTTGGCCTATCACTGCATAGCTATGTACAATTATAATTGAAGTTAACCTAAACATATTTAAATTTCTTTAGTAATTGGTTGAGTATATATGTCACATGCTTGTCAGGAAAGGTGTGCCTGACTCCATAGAAAGTCTAAGCCATTTTCAAGGCAACCATCCCCGCAAATTGAAGTGAACAAAAAACTTTTCGTGGACTCTTGCAGTTCTATAACATGTTCCTTCCAATGTCTACTAGTAATCTAACACCACTATACGAGTTGACTAAAAGCAGTAGGGGTTGGGCATGAAGCGAGGAATTACAATATAGTTATGTGGGCAAAACAAATGATCCCTTCTAATTGTGTGTTGACCAACTATGATCCAACCTTGCAAATTTTAGTGGCCTGTTATGCTGTAACGTTGCAATTATTTAGCTGTTATTAAATTTTTGTGGTAGTAATGTTTAAATTTCTTTTCCAAATTATTTTACAAACTTGTTTAAATTGGGATTGTTTTAAGTTATTTTTTGGCTTTTAGAGTTATACATTTTGTTGATGGTCCACCTGGAATATTCTTAGAAGTACTGGGCTGAATTACAAGTCTTATATTTTCAGTACCCACTGCAGAAGTATATTTTTGTGGTTTTGTTTAGTGAGAATGACAGTCGCAGGGTAATGCAATGTCCTGATTGGATGAGGTAATGGGCCATGACTTCATGCCTGTGGGAAAGAATGAGGGTATTTCCTGGTCCCACCAGGGTTTAAGCCAAGCAGTCGAGGCAGGACCTGGCAGGAACGCTTAGTTACTAAAATGTGAGCACGGCAATGTAACCCATATCACCAACACTCGTGGTCTTAACTTTGTTCAACCTATTTTCAGACGTTATTTAACTTTAATTTTTCTATATAAGTTGTTTTCTGGTGGTGTAGAAGAGCTAATGGGCATTGGAACATAGTTTATCGTCCCCGTCATCGTAAATTTGTAGCCACGATTATAGTTATGCAAACTTTTGTTGAGCTTGACACCATCTAGTGGCATTGAATGTTTTGTACTGTGAAATACGTGGCAGGATTGAGTCTGGTTTTGTAACCCCTCATTATCAATAAAGGGTGACAAATGTTCATTCACTTCATGCCCTCTTTCTTCATGCTATACAAATAACAGAGTTTCTTCAAGTATATAAACCTATAACCCCAAGCATGGGATAAGAATTGTAAATGGTGGTGCTATCACCAGCGAGAAAACTTAATCTTTGCAAACCTTTCAAAGCAGACAAACCAAATAAAAAGCACATACCAACACCAAAAAATTCTTTACAGGAGAAGTTAACATTCTGCAAATATTTCACTACGCATTGGTGTAAATTAACTTTCTACGATACATATTCAGGTTACAGTCACCAATGGTTGTAGTACTCTGGTAAATTAATCATCATACCACATACACTACTTATTCCATCTGAATACCTTCTCATATTCAAGGTCTGTTTTGCCATGACTAAAAAGGTCCCAGCCAGTCGTTAACAAGTGGTAAGAATAGACTTAGGACAGTTTTTCAAATGGGCTGCAGAGTAAGCTTAACATGCAACTTGGTTACCTTAACACTTGATGGTGGAAACACTAATCTGGCATACAAAATTGTCTAATTGAATTAAATATTCACTGTTACGAATGATATATGCTGCTAACTTCTAACCTACTTCTTGATGAATGCTATTTTATAAAAACATAAAATTATGATTTTATCACACTTTAACACCCTTAATCCAATTACAATGAAATTTTGGTGTGTTGTGCAGGCACCCACAAATATTTCTGCAAAAAATGTTCAGGGTGTTTGGGGGAGGGGGAGGGCAAAACTGAGTCAAAAGGCAGAACGAATTCCCCAAAAAATTAATTAGAAAAATCTTTGGCGAGTAGTTGTCATTAACAACCCTTAACATGTTTTGCACCATTTAGCACTTTGCAAAATTTGAAGAAATAGCTGAATAACTGAAAACCCTGCCTACGGCGTTGCAGGTACAAGCTAGTTCCATTACATAATTAAATGAGGTAATCAATACATATTTTCTGGTGCCCTCATTTGTATCGTCAATGCCAACATGTTGCCAAGGAGACTGGTTTACATTTTGTCCATTATGTAAATTTATAATTAATTTGTTGTGTTTCAGTTAAACCATGATAGATGGTAGGACATCCGTTTAGTGAGTAGGCTGATGTGATTTTTATTAATGGCTACAATGATGGTAATGGACTTAGAGATGAATGGTCGTATCAGATGGCATTTCCACAAAGAAACCAGCCAAGCCATCCAAAATTTGTCGTTGTTCATCATTATGCCACAGAGACAGTTATCAGCACCACAAATTATTGATCAAGGCTGGCCAAGTCACTGATACAACCATGTAGGAAGAACACAGTTGACAGTATAAGATCCTGATAACACACAAGAAGCACATATGTATGGTACATCTCTTACTACAGCATGGAGGGTATTTCACGACCAGCTCATGAATCTGTATCATTTTTAGTGCGTGTAGAGCCTTTCATTTGACTATTACCTACCACGGTAAAACTTTCGGCAGTTATTTTTACACAAACTGCCAATTTTTTGTTCATCTCTTCTGTCTTCATTACATATGAGGTAACATTTGGAAGAAATGGAATAACAAATTTTCACAACAAACATTTGTGGGCAGATGAAAATCATCATGGTACAATCCAGGCTAGACACCTACATCAGTTAAAGAACGACGTGTGGGCTGGAATTTAGGTAAATGTCTATTAGGTTCACATGCTCACCAAGCCCTCTTACAAACAGTCGCCAAGGACTTCACTGGCCATTCAAATATGAAGCACGTGGTTTATGTACGCATGTGCGCCAGCGTATTGTACCTACATTGCCGTAGATTCACTAGCAGATAGGAAAGGGCAGACCAGTTCCGTGGCATGAATGTTCCCGGACCTCAGTCCTCTGGATTTGTATCTGTAGGGCCATCTTAAACAACTGGTCTAAGCAGCACACATTCCTAATGCAAATACCTTTCATCAATATGTCATTGAAGCCTGTGAACCTGATAATGTGCAGGAGTGTTGGGAATGGTGCTACTGTCCATGATCTGGCTTGTGCGTGTGTTTAAGCAAGAGGATGTAATTCTGAACATTTACCACGAGGGAGTGTAAATTGACTGTTTAAACAATGCTACCAAGCCGACTATGTCCAACACACGTCAATATTTCTTGCTTGAATAATGCAAAAACGAAGAACTTCCAGATAAAAGTTTATAAGGAAGTTTTTTTTATTGTTTAGGTATGAGGGACCTGCCCCCTCAAGTTTGTATACATATATTTATAGATAATGTGACTTATGAAATAATTTTACAAACTTTGGAGGGGGGGGGAGGGTTCGTCGTCACAAACACTCTTACAGTAGCCATGCCTGCGATAAATTAATTTACATTTAAGATCCAAGCCCTCTTAAATTGAGCTTTTATTAAAATTGTATCTTTTAAAAATTAAGATTTCACTGCACATTTTGGGTGTGGGACACTGCCACACAAAACAATTCAAACATTTTGAACAAGTGCATTATAAACAATTTTGACACACTTTATTTATAGAACTATGCAAATGTCAATATTTTGCATCATCCCTATAAGTTAGCCTAGATACGACAAAATCACCAGAACTTCTGAGAATAGCATCCAATGATAATGAATTGGTTGTACTCTTCCACCAGACTTGCTAGGTGTCCCATTTTGTACGAGATTCTCTGTATTCAAGACACAAACCCACGTCCGTATTATTGTATGTGACACTAAAAATCTAGTATTAACAGTACAGCCTGGTACTGAGACACTGTACATACTTCAGTTACAAAACTTAATTTTAACAATTGGTTTGTATAATTTTACATCATTTCACATATTATTTTTTAGTACTTAATAAAAAATGTTGAAAAAATGACTATAAGTAATACTTTGAGCATCCCTGGTAAATGTGCTTTGTGGAATGAGTGGTGTTCAATTCAGAATACTGAATGGAACGATGAAAGAAGTAAACGTCCTCTGACGAAACTGAAATTGAGATAGCTTTATGAAAATTTCTTGAAGAATGCAAAGGAAACTTGTAAATGGCCTTACGCATACAGTAGTAAAAATGAGAAGGGGGGGGGGGGGAGAAATCTTTATAATAAAAGAACGACCATATGTAAAATTACTAACAAAACCCTGTTAAGACATTTGTCATGAGACAGAAGAAAAAATTCTTGTTAACTCGGAAAATTTCTTAAAAGGATTAAATTAAACATGTAAATTCAGGCAGCTACAAAATCAGTTTACAAGTTGTAAAACATTTTTGAAAGTTTTTGCTATATTCAATATAAATTTGTATAGTATATTTGTATGACAATACTCCATGATATATAATCTGGGACTTTAATTAATTAAATGTCTCCTATCAATATTTTGAAAATCTTGCAAGTCCATCTATAACACACGCTGGGGCCAGCTACAACGAAAACATACAGAACCAATGTTATTTTTTTCTCACATTAAAAAAACATTACAAGCATTAATTTTCTATTTTAACACTTCACCTTGGTCCCATAACGGTACATGGTTATTTTCACATATTCATAAAAACACAATAGTATAATACTTATTACATTTGCAATATTGGGTAAGAACCATACTTAAATGAAATACATGTTGGAACAGGTACATTTTTTAGTACAAGTACAGACACCAATACATTGAAGAAAAGACTAAATATTTCCCATTACTCCTGTGCTGTATTGTTTTACTGTCATGGTATAAAATAACATCGTACTGGCAAAAATAATGTTTTACACAAGTAGTTAACAAAGAACCATGTCCTTCTACTATGAATAACAACCAACATATTGTATATCATATTTATCAGTGTAGTATATAATCAGGAATTAATTTAATATGCTCAAGGTATCTACAAGTAAAAGTGTGTGCAGTATTTCAAAAGCACAATTATCTCAATTACTGACGACCAAAATGGCACTGTAACAAAATATGCAAGACATGTGAATTACATACGTACATCAATATGTAGGAGCGCTAACATACTGTTGGTTAGGATTGAAAGGAGATTCTATCCACTCATGGTAACAGGGTAATGTGAGATGCTGAATTTCTGAAGTTCTGCTGATAATTATTTTAAGCATGATAAAAACATCTGCTCTGACTGCCATGGTTTTACCAAGCAAAACTTTCAGTTTCCATGGCTGATTTTGTGCAGTTGGCATCAAGAACTACTATGGCCGACACCAAAGTTTGACTTGGAAGTCATAACACTTAGTTTCATCCACTTTGCAAACAAAATTGTTAAAAGATTACATAGTTGCTATTGTCAACTTTTTCCTTAACAGATTAAGCACAACTAGCTAATTAAACTCTGAATTCTCCACGTTGTGTCCGTGCACAGACACTGCAGAGAAGTATACACGCTGAACCGAAGGTGAGTGGCAACTGGCTCGAGCCAGCGCTAGTCAAGGTTTACCCACTGACGGTATGATGGCAGCAGTTACCAACATACAAAAAGGTCAAGGCCAAAACACCTCTTCCCTCTTAAAAGGAAGACAACATACAACAAAAGTAATATATTAAAACTGTATTCATAAGTATAGTTGAGGTCGAGATATTTGCCCAAATCTTGAAGCAGTAGTCACCATAGTCTGATCATTGGGCTGTACACCAGTCATTTTGCTGCATGATGCTCCTCTATTAATGGTATCCTGGGAAAAACTTGAAAATCTGTTTAACAGCGACGATGGTGGAGAAGCAGTTCCAAAAGATTCCAAATTGCCTCCGCAATTCAAAGATGTGGCCTTATCATGAACACCAACTGTAGACGTTAATAACTGTTGTCTAGCTGTGACTTGACATCCATCACCATCGAAGGATGTTCCTGCTGGCCTAAGTTTGACTGCTTCTCAACTACACTACTTGAAGTCTGTTGATCACTTGTAGACGAGCTCTTGGTTAAAGATTCTTGCAGCTGTTGTGGCAGTTTCAAGGTATTTTTCTTTTTCAAAGAAAGCTACAAATTGTCGTAAGGAAGATGCTCAGGAATATCTTCGCAGAGATCATCAATGAATCTACGACGTAAATCATCTGTTGAAATATTCTTAAACAGAGCACCATCATCCACCTTAACATGATATGCTCTTGCACCTGAGTGTTCATGTATTACTCCAGGTAACCAAACCGATTTTGCTGCACTATGCTTCAACATCCAAACCAGATTGCCTACATGGAATTGAGGAGAAACTGACAATGTACTTCTACTGCAATCAGATGCAGGGTGCATCTGATTAAGATAAGTTTGAAATTTTCTTCCCATAGCTTCAGCAGGAGTTCGACCAATAGACTGCGATGGTGGTGTTCGCATTGCCCATAAAGTTAGTGCATCCCAAACACGAATGTCAGCATCTTCAAACTTTAGTATTAAATAGTTTGACAGTTTGTACAGTCCTCTCAGCTAAACCATTGGAAGATGGATGCCATGGTGGTGCACATAAGTGACGTATTCAATTTTTTCCAAGGAAATTATTGAACTCTTCCGACATAAATTGTTGTCCATTATCAGCAACTATGACTACTGGTTTGCCATAATCTGCTACAATGTACCGCATAAGCATAACAAGCGTTGACGCTGTAAGATTCGTCATTACTTTCACAATTGACCATTTAGAATAGGCATCATCAATAAATAATGTCCAAGAAAAGATCTGGCATAATCAAGATGTACTCTTTCCCATGCAGTCTCAGCTCGAGGCCATGGACATACAATTGAACGTGGAGATGCTTTTGCCATGGATTGACAGGCTTGACACAACTTCACCTCATTAATAATGTTAGTATCAATGTTTGGCCACCAAACAATACTTCTGGCTAAGGCTTTATTATAATTCTCACCTTGATGCGTTGCATGAATTAAGTCCAAAACACTATCTTGTAATGAAGAAGGAATCACCACTCGCTCATGCCAGAGGATACAACCTGAAAGCAGTGATAATGCTAACCGTTGACGATGCAACTTTAATACCAAAATGTAAAAGAATAACCTTGTGGAGACCTTGCACCATATTCACAGTCCATACATGAGATGTTTCTTCATCTACGGGAATTTGAGTATAAGCTTCTTCTAAATCAAGAGTTCCATAAAATTTACCACCTGCCATTTCAGACAGAACTTGATCAATAGTAGGAGACCTATAGGAATCTGCTGAAAGTGCACTCTTATAATCAGCACAAAGTCTCAGTGTACCATTGCGTTTTAGCACGAGAACGATAGCAGTTGCCCAGGGTCCAGCATAATTCACAGAAACCCAAATGCCCCTTCGTACATTGATCTCAATACTCTCCTCCATCTTAGATTTAAGTTAAAATTAAACATTTCAAGCTCGCTGATAAACTGGATTGACCCCACAATCCAAATCCAGATACAATGGAGGACCCTTATAACAACCTGTGCCAATTCCTAAGATCGTTGGGAATTTTTGTATCATTTGTATAATATTCATCTCAGACATTCCTACCTGATGTACAACTGGAGACAAACAATATACTACACCTGAATTGATATATTTAGAGCATCAAACCAATTTCAACCTAGAAGATTTGGTCCCAATCCCTCTACCACTAGTATGCGTAATAAGCAAGTAATTTCTTTGTAATTAACAACTGCTTGAAATTCTCCAATCAAAGTTAAAGATTGTGAAGCCCATGTTCTCAGTTCAACTGGTGCTTGATGTAAAACAGGGCATTCTACCCTATTAGTAAATTTAAGATTGTAGGTGTCGCAAATTTATTAAAGTTCTCGCACAACCAGGATCAATTTCAAACTATAAATTCAGATTATTAACTTCTACTTGTATTGAATATGGCTGTATATATTGAAACTGCTAATTTGTCAGACAATAGAAAAAAGTCATCACCTTGACACCTAAAGGCATTCACTTTACGGTCAGATGTACCAATTAGCTTAACTGGATTTCTTTCAACCAGATCCATTTTTGATGAGGGGCTAAAACCACCAACAAAATTTGCATCACTGCCATTTCCTGACTGCGAAACAAATGTATGATTCTCTTTACAAACCTTCGCAACATGTCCTATTTTACCACATTTCTGACACTTCAACTTATCTTTCGACACACTGCACTGTTTGGCTATATGTCCAATCTCAGCACATCTGAAACATGTGATACTGTGACCTTAGCTTCAGAACATTCAACCAGCTGTAACATTTCCAAAGCTTTTGTAGCTGTTAGATCTTTCTCAGAACATAACTTAGTCTGTACTTCTGCATTTGATAAACCACATATAAACAAATACAAAACCATCGTAGTAGACATACTTTTAAAACAAACAGCAGCCAGACGTTTCAGACATATATTTCATTGCATTCTCACCTGGGAGTTGTCGCCTGTTAACAAATTTGTTTTAACATACCATTGGATTGACTGTAGGCGCTATATTTGTATCCAAAACTGATACTAGCTGGTTGTATCATAAATCACGTAGTGATTTAGACATGATCCAAACCTTCAAATCCTGCACCGTGCGGTCATCCAACATTTCAATCAACAAACCACGTTTTTGACCGTCCGTAATTTGACCTTCTGAATCAAGCCGAACATGAAATCTTTCCAAATGTTCTTTCCACGTCTCCGGGCGTGAGTGGTCGCATATAATGTATGCACTCGCCATGATGTCCGTAATATCACATAACTAATATCACTAAACATTCACGATTACTATTTAAAATACGTGAGCAAACTTCATCCACGTCGCCATTGTTGTGTCCGTGTACAGACACTGCAGAGAAGCATGCAAGCTAAACCGAAGGTTAAAGGCAACTGGCTCGAGCCTGCTCTAGGAGGTTTACCAGCTGACGGTATGACAACAGCAGTTACCAACATACCTACAGATAGGTGAAGGCCACACACTCCGTATAAAAGTAATACAGGCTGCAAAACAAGGCTGATATTTGTGGTACAATTACAAAAGAATTACGTCTGCCCTGCTATAGAAAGAACAATTTTTCCTCCTGATTTTATCAACACACTCGGCAAAGAGATTCATAACTTCGAGACACACTGGGTAAGTCACTGGTATTGCCACATTATACGTGTTTCCTTACCAGCTTTCCTCATCCATAACACTTAAGGTAAAGTTTTATATATGTTTATACTTAAACTTGCACTGTTAGCCCCACCTCCACTTTTCATAAAAGCTATATATTTAAAAAATTTTTCCGTTTTGAAACTGGTAGCAGAAACTATATTGTTTAGTGTGATGTTTAGTCTGATGCATCACCACTGAAGTAACCTGTTAAAGCTCGCTTCCCTTTAGCTTACCTGTTAGTTGTTATAGGTTAGGCCTATCTTGTGCCACATGTTGCCACTTTTAATGTTCTTCATGTAATATTATGACGACTGTATATTTTTATATAACCAAGTTGAGGCTATCTAGTATGTTAATGTGATGTGAGAATGGACTTACAAGCATCTACGGTAATTTTATGTAACATTTGTTTACTACCGCAGCCATGCCGTCAAACCACGAGCACGAACTTTATGAACCTTATTAAAATACACATGGAGGAATACTTCATTGTAAATAATGACTCTAAAATCATTTGAATCATATTGTTTACTGTTTTGTATTGTATTGCCACGTAATTTTCACGGCAACACGTAATAAATAATAAGAGTGTTTTGTTTAGGAGGCAAAGCTATTTGTCATATTTGAGTTGGAACCCTTGTAAGAGCAGACATCTCGAGAAGTCATTTTGAACCATTTGCCTAACGGGAATTCCACCCCCTCCGACGAGTATATAAGACGTCTCTTTCCAGCAGTAAATCAGAGATTCCTAGGGCTTTGCTTCCCCCAAGCTCACTAAGCAACTATCCTCCTATCTGGGGTTGTAACGGTAGCCTGCCACCTAAACCGCCATACCCAAACCCCGCACATTCTCCCGAGTGCTAGTAGCAAGGTGACGAGTCGACAATCCTAGCAGGCGAGATCAGATTTGGGAACGCACCCACTACTATTCCTTTGGCCGCCACGAGGCGCGCCCATAGCATCCGTCAGAAATGGAAGTTAACAGAGGCTCCCGCAACATCAGTAACCACGTGGTGTGGTTACAGTAACTATCAGTGCTTTGTAAATGTGATTCAAGTTTACTTTGCAAATTCAGTGACTGAACCAGTCCCGCTCTCATTAAGACAGATCAGCCACACCATTTATTATGGTTACATGAGAATTACACCATTTATTACCCCAAGCAGAGGAAGCGGGACAAAGTAATTTACAACATTGTGTAATGCAGTTCCTCATTACCACTGGACTGGATTAAAAACCAGCAAAGAAAAAAGAAGCACTGACTATAAGCAACCCAACTTCAGCAGCAAATAAGAACTGCCACAAAGAGTTTGGAAACTTAACAACAAAAACCGATTAAGTAAATTAACTGGTTAAAAGTAAAAAGCTTGAGAGAAATAATTAATTTTCATTTATATATATATATATACACACACACTTAAAATTGGGATTCGATTCTTCGATTCTGATTCTAAGGTTTTTTTTTAAGTTTTTTTTATCTCATTTTATTATACATAAAACCTTCATAGTCCCTTTGAAAGAAATGCAATTACATGAACTAGGTTACATACAGAAAACACACATATAGGCCTATTTGTATGTTTAGAAAAACGAGATCTGTGCAGTTTGACTAAATTATATAACTTACTAGGCCTTGGAGGTTAGGTTGGTTTTGTTTGGCAACCTAATTTTGTGCATACTATAATTGAATATGCACATTTGGTGGGAACACATTTTGTGATCAGCAGTATTTACCGGTACTTACGTAGTAAATGTTGTGAATAAAAATTTATGGGTAAATAGGAATATTTGGTTATTGTAAAAACCGACCAATACAATAGTTTTCCGAGTTCCGTTTCTCTTCAAGTTTTTGTTTTTGGCTTCTGCGAGTCGTACTTTAAAAAAATCAATATTTTTCTGCTCTGCCGACATACATTTTAAAATATTTGTGAATTAAAAAGTGATTTACAATCAACAGAACAATTTTATTACATATTTGCTATAGTTTATTACCGCTGTAGAGTTTACAAACTTCATTAATATTTTAAGACGTCGTAGATATGCTACGTTCAATTGGGAAAGTCCACGCACGAGACAAACAAAAACTAGTAGCGCTATGATATTCCATTTTCATTCCAGTGGAATATTTTGGTACTAACTATAATCCATTCTTGTGGCAACCATTTTATTCTAGTAGTGTCGTACTTCGGACTTGAGCGTAGTTAACAACTCTGGTCCAGAAACATAAACAAAACGTTGCAATGCGACGATCATGCGATGATTTGTAGTTTTTATTTTTGGGGATACAGGCGTTAGTAGCTATCCAGCATGGTGTATAAGTATTTATTTTGATACTGAATGTAATGCAACGTAATTGTCTAAACAAATGTGACGACGATCATTGACGAACAAGTTTTTATTTTATAGTCGATGTTTACCAATGGAATTAGAATTGCATTTTCGTGCGCTATATCGGCGACAATAATATCAGAAACCTCAAATAGTTTGCCGTTTGTACACAAAATCACTCTAGCCGATCTGTGATACATGTGAAACTAAAATATGTTCACAGGGATGTTTATTTTTAAGAATCGGTCATATCGATTCCAAAACCAGGGATTCGGTTCAATTTCGATTCCAGTGGAATCGATGGAATTGCTCGATTCTGGAATCGGAATCGACCCATCACTTCTATATATATATATATATATATAAAATAATATAGGCCTAACGACCACTTCAAATTATTCACACATGTTCTTAAAATGGATGCAGAAGAAGCAGATGCTTTGATGTATTTACATTTTGGCACACACAAAAAACACTTTAAACTTAAGTTTCTACTGCTTCTGCCACTATTGGCTCTAAAAAAGGTGACCTCCGGCTATCTTGACATGTTAAAATATTACTGGACAATAAAAAGCATTCATTTATGCCTGGTTCACATGTATGCTGATCAGACGACGCGTAACAGTGTGTCAGAACATGTCGTCATTTTCTGTGCGAACAGCACAGAAAAGTTTAACTCACATAAAAATGTCTGCCCGCCGAAAGATTACCCACAAGTCTCTACATGAAGTAGACTAGCTGAACAAAGCAGCAAAGGAAGAGTGGAGGTGAAAATGGTGACCCCGAAGACTGATATTTTAAGACTGACTCATCAACCACATTTGACAAAAAAAAAAATTGTGGGTTCAATCCCAAAAATTATATTTTGCCGTGAAAGAAAATGAAAGGCACAGACAAGAAATCACGTAGTAGCGGTATTCATGGGAGAAACAGACAATTATTTAGACAATAGTATGTGTGGGTTGGAATGAAATCATTTCGATTAATGGAAATAAGCCTGGTGTACTTAATTTTTGGATTTCATCTGTACTGTATTTTTGTGTCCTACCCATAAAAATAATTTTTTGAAACCATACCTCTGGCCATTCCCATGTGGCTGATCGCTACAGGAATGTCTTTGATGCCCAACTGTTAAAATTATTTCCTATTCCCAGAGGTTTAAACTTACTATTCTACAAGGGACACAGTTAACGAAATGGTATTAAGCCTAATAAAATAAAAGGGAGGGAAGCAAGTACATATATATGTGGGCACACATATCAGACATGTGCTGAATCATGGGTACGCAGAAATTCTACTTACATGCTAAGAGAATATATTTTCTGTCTGCTTCGTCTGTTCGGCGTACATGTGAACATTCGTATGGCATGACGCACAAGATCAAAGAACAAAATGCAGAATGATGATTCACCTGAGAATAACGTTTATTCTGTGATGTCGCTCTGAGCGATGGTATCAATAGGCTGTGGTACGAGACACTGGTGCTACCTACAATCTCATGTATGACTCATCTGACTGCATACTGTAATGCAAGTGCCAAGAAATATGCATCACGCAAAAATACTATACTTCATATTTTATTTATTTGTTGTAGGCGTTCCAGTTATATTCTAGTGTAGTCACTGGCTTCCAGATACCCAGAAATTGAGCTAACAGTTTCAAAAGTAACAATTAAATTAAAAGATTACTGTATTTTTTAATGATTAATTTTAACAGTTAATTTTTAAATCATTAATTCCAGCACTGCACACGTGAGCTCAACATGCCTACATACATGACAAACTGTGTTGCAAAACATCAGAAATCAGGCTTATTTTCAAAATTGTGTGTGTATATGATGTACCTAGCTATGAAAACAGTTTGCAGTATAAATTCAAAACATCATGCGCCACCACTTCCGAGCCTTCCAACATTGTTAATAACTACTTTTTTCACACTGGCACAGCTACAATATCACATCTACTGCTCACATTGAAACTAAACTAATAGAGAGTGTGCAATGTACTTTGCTACAGACTTTCCACCAATAAAATGATAGGGTTATCACTTGAAACCCAATACTTCCAGCAGTACAAGGAAACATTTAGTGCCAGTTTAGCACCCTGCACACAGGAACAATGGAGCAGAAGGCATGCATCAGTGTAGTCCTTATTGCATTTCTGCTCTTGAGCCTCCAACTCATAAAACAACTCCAGGTAAGCGGCGATCTTAAGGAAAGTCCAATGATGGATTGGCTTCATCAAGCACAATTACAGTATTCCAATGGCACAAGTTGACTGCTTTAATTAGAAAAACTCAAGTATACAAATGATAAACTTCCATTTCAACAACTATAAAAAATACAATCAAGTTGGTATAAAATTAACAATTCACTGAAAAGGTTTGAGCTCAATGATAAAATAATACAGTCAACTACTACATCAAATAATTTTGTCAACTAATTTTGTGGCACCAAAAATTGTAAATTTACTCCAAAACAATAATTTACCTCAGAATTATGCTACAGCACCAACATTCTTTAGTTAGACCCTAAATTTTCGTGGAAATATTTTTGTACCAGCTTGCTTCATTGCCTAATGGGCACATCTACAACTTTGCTCAATTGTCAGTGACTGGATGTTTATAACTCACACATTTGCTGTTCTACCATCAATTCTTAGACCTACAGTAATTTCCTCAGTATTGTGTGTGTGTGTGTGTGTGTGTGAGGGGGGGGGGAGTAGATAAATAAACATTAAAAATAAATTTTAAATCTACAAAATTTTGGAAGTCAGCATTGAAAAACAACAAAAATTCTCTTGATGATGATATTAGCCAACTTTATGGTCAAACGTATACCACTTGCAGTTGTCAAGTGTAATCTGTTCCACTGCAACTGCGATTGCTCTTCAGAACAAAGTTATGTACTTAAGAATAATTTCACTCAAAGTTTGCAAAAACTATTGTCTAGGTTTGCTGCTTTTTGATTTGCAAATGTGCTTCGAGAAACCTATAATTTTAAACTGATACTTTTAGTGCTTAATTACGTACTATGTCCTTTTAATGATCTCAGAAGGACTAAAAAAAACCGTAATTAAATTGAGTAAGTCTATACACTGAATAATAAATTTAAGTAAAGAATTTTAGATGGGACCAGTTTTCTAAGTGGAATCATCCACTGAAACATTTTAAACCAAGTTATTACTGCATGGTTTATTTAATTATTCTAATTAGCAGAATAACATGAGATAAGTCTCTTCACAAAGAGACGCTGCCAACAAACGTGAAGCAGAGTTTCAGATGTCCACAGAAGCATTAAAACAAGGTGTTGCAAAAATATTTCAATGGTGTCTATCTACAGTTCTTCCAAGAAGGACCAACCAGCGTGCAGATCTTAATACAACACACTCAATATTTCATTACATTTAAAAAGTCACTAAAATTCCAACACTAAGCAATTTAATTTTAGTTTGGTTCCTAGGCATCAAATAGATGTAGTTTGTTACATCAGACATTGTAACTATCCACCCATTACTAAAATGTAAACTATTCTACATAGTCTCACTTGTATGGACTATTTTTTCATTGCAGAGTGAAACATTTTCCTTTACTAAAGTAGACTGCCTATATGCAACTTAGCAAGCAATAGAGTGTAATTGTAATACTTAACAAAAAAGATTTTTGTTGCTTGGTTTTTAATGAACCCTACTTTGAAATCACTCTGCATTTCAATTCACAGTACGTACACAGAACTGTTAAGAAAATATAGAAAACATCTTCCTCTACGCAGGCTTTAGAACAGACCAGTGTTGAAAAATTATGGAGCTGATGCACAGGAAGCCTCCGTAAAAGTCCATAAAACAGTAATTTATACTACTTAAAATTAGTTCAAAATTTTCAAAAAATATTTATTTTGACTGAATTTATATTACACTGTTAAGGTTAACATTAACGCAAAAAATATATGTATGTGTTAAGTGTGTCAAGCAAAAGAGATAAAGCAACATTTAATTATGTACATAAAACCAATGAAAATCCAAGTTTCAATTCAGGCAATAATACTTTCTACACAGACTAGTGTTTAAACAAAGTTACATGCCACACATGTCCAGATATTTTTTAAAAGGAAGACTAAAGCAATTCTGTAGACTACAATTAGAAACATAAAACTAATTTTGAATGTTGCTTTCCTGTCTCCATACGTTACGTGAATCAGTGAATTGCTACTACTCTTCCCAAGATAATTTCTTGCACTTACTGATTACACATTTCATAATTATTTTGTCTGCAATACATATTTTACACATTAACTGTTTTCAATTTGATAAACAACTCAACGCAAAAAAAAAAAAGTAGGAAATCTAAGCTGAGAAAAAATTTAAGGGGTTTAATAAAAAAGTTGTATTTCCACTGTACCAAAATTACATCACATATATGACAAGAAAAAAAAGAGGAATGTTCCTGCCAAAATAAAAGGGCAAGGAAAATACATTCTGAATACATACAAATATTAACATTACCTTATTATATTATGTACCATCTATAGCAACCTCTTACCAAAATGTAAAGCATAGTACCACGTATCACTCTCATAAAAAAAAAAAATCAAAATAAAACACATAACATTATGGAAGACACTGATGAAAGTACAAAAAATAATACTGGCGCCATATTAGATCAACGTAACAAGAGTCCAGCAACTGATGTCAGGTACATAAATAAATTTCAAATCAGTCTTCAACATGGAATTCTTTCTTATAATTTGATCACAGAACAATAGCTTATAAAAGAGAAAAAATGACTTACGAAAGGAAAAAAATGTAAGAAAAACTATAAAACAAAGTCAATGAAGTATTAAAAGGAACATTGTTACAGCGAACTACTACCTACATACATACATAATATCCAAACATTTACTAATGAGCAGCAACATTGCTTTCTTCTTCATTTAGTGTGCTCGAATTGTCCACAAGTAACCTCTTTACTTTAATGCTATCTGTCTCATCACTATTAATGCTGCCATTCTGTTCTACCTTAGTCAACTCTTCACAGTCTTTACTGCTAATTCCAGATGATCCTGAACCATTTTCATCCAATTTGGAATTACCATCAGTCTTAGTCTCTTCATTAATACCATTGTCAGTCTTTGAATTTGATCCATGTGCTTGAACCACTTCCTGCATGTTATTCTCAGCTAATTCAGTTTCATTAGCTACTGTGTTGCCATCAGTCTTATTGTCACACTGCGTATTATTAGCAGCATCTTTTGCTGGAGCTTCGCATATTACATCTGCCTGCACATTGTTAGTACAATTCTCGGCTGTATACACTGCTAGAGAACTGTCTGGAACCTCCATAGCTGTAGAATTCTTATGAACATTTGACACCTCTGCACTATTACAGTTGGGAGTTATTGTCTCGGCCTGGCCATTATCAGAAACAATCGCCGATGTCAACTCGTTGACTGAATTGTTACACACTACTTCTGCACCTCTACCAGCCAAGTTACTAGCACCTGTATCCTCAGCCTGCAAATCATGAGCAGCATTTTCAGCTTTCTGATTCATCACATCCTCCTTTGCATCATTCATAGCTACGTCGTCTGTAGCTCGTGACTCACCCATGTTTTCAGAATTCATACGAGCAGACTCCGATAGTTCAAATGAAGCACTACCACAACTCTCGGTACTAGTCTCAATCACTTCTGTTGAACTTCCTTCTTTTGAGCCAGATGATCCAGATTCACCAATACTGCCTTTGGGTGACGTAACATTTGTCTCATTTAATTTCAGCTCACAACTGATGTCTACATCCATTTCTTCAACAAAAGAGTTTTCTGTGCCACCCGGTACTGTGGTAGTTGCAACTGGCTCCAAAACTCTATTGACACTATCAACTGGCTCCAAAACTCTATTGACACTATCTGTTCCAGTATCCACAACTGGTTTGGCATTTGATTCTATCTCACAGTTAACAGGTGATGGTGATGTCTGCATCAGCGCTTGATTATGATCAGGTATTTCAGTTTCGTCACCATCTATCTCCATTGCGTCAGTACACATACATGCATCATTAGGATTTTCAATGTATTCTTTTATGACTTCCGAATCTTTTGCATCGACTGATATTGGAAGACGAGCACTAGCGACCATTTCAAATTCTGTTCTTTTTGTATCATTTACTCCATTTTCACTTCTACTTTGGCTAGTTGGAAAGTCATCTTTAGATTCATCTGCAGCAGATACAGTTACATTTTTTTCAACACCAGAAGTCACATCCATTTGAACTGGATTATCATCTGTTTCCTGTACTTTGGGTTTCCTTATTTCCAACGTAAGAGGTTCTGGAAGTGGTTCAGCATTACCTTCTTTTTCTAATTTCATATGTGTGTCATTCTCACAAATATATTCTAAACCTGATTTATTCTGGCAATCAGCTAATTCAAGTTCAGCCTTAGAACTAGGAACTCTGTTACTTTCGCCAAAGTTGGCAATTTCTGGCTCATCTTCAATCTTTCCACTCTCCTTCATAACTACAGTAACTTGAGCAGAAGATATTTTCTTTTTACTAGTATCTAATGCACAAATTGAGACATTTTCAGCCTTTAATACTCTCTCCGCACCAGCAACAGACGTATCTGAATTTTTGTCCAGAACATCAGATGTACTGGGAGTCTCATCTTTGTTACAGCTATCAGTCTTAACTTCTAAGGAGATTTTAGTCTCTGGGTCATTATTTTCTGGCTGTTTAAGCAGACAGAATTTTTTATTAATCTCAATAGCACCTTCTTCAGTATTATTAGTGATGTCTATCACTGGGGTAGGTAGTTCTTCCTTCGATGTGTCATGTTTCACAACAGGCCTTGCTTCCACTGCAGGGCTCGCTTCAACAGGCCCTGCATTTATGGTGGGGCTTGCCTCAACCAACCTGGTTTCCACGGCAGGGTTCACTTCAACCGACCTGGCTTCCACAGCAGGGCATGTCTCAACCAGCCCGGCTTCCACGGAAGGGCTTGCCTCAACTGGCCCTGCTTCCAAGGAGGGGCTTGCCTCAACCGGCCCTGCTTCCAAGGAGGGGCTTGCCTCAACTGGCCCAGCTTCTGCGACGGGGCTTGACTCAACCGGCCCGGCTTCCATGGTAGGGCTCGCCTCAATTGGCTTTGTTTCCATGGCGGGACTAGTCTCAATGGGCTCTGTTTCCATGGCTGGGCTCGCCTCAACGGACTCAGCTTCCATGGCTGGGCTCGCCTCAACGGACTCAGCTTCCATGGCTGGGCTCGCTTCAACCGGCTCTGCTTCCATGGATGAGTTTGCTTCAACCGGCTCTGTTTCCATAGCGAAGCTCGTCTCAACGGGCTCAGCTTCCATGACATGGCTCACCTTAACGGGCTCAGATTCCACAGGACTCACTTCAACTGACTCAGCATCCATGGCATCACTTGTCTCAATCGGCTTGACTTCCACAGTAGGACTCACCTCAAGAGGCTCAGCTTCCACAACAGAATTCACTTTAACTGGCTCGGCTACCACAACAGCATTCATTGCAATGGGCTCGGATTCCATTGCAGGACTCCTCTCAACAGGCTCTGCTTCCATGGCCTGACTCGCCTCAATGGCTTCCGTGGTGTGACTTGCCTCTACAGATTTGGTTCCTATGACAGAACTTTCCTCATTGGCCGTAGCTTCTATGTCTGATCTTGCCTCCATTGGCTCTGTTCCCACGGTTGG
>PNEQ01037466.1:35499-48486 GCA_003012365.1 Medauroidea extradentata
CAACCGGTTTTGCTTCCACGGCAGGACTCGCTTCAACCGGTTTTGCTTCCACGGCAGGATTCGCTTCAACCGGTTTTGCTTCCACGGCAGGACTCGCTTCAACCGGTTTTGCTTCCACGGCAGGACTCGCTTCAACCGGTTTTGCTTCCACGGCAGGACTCGCTTCAACCAGTTTTGCTTCCACGGCAGGGCTTGCTTCCATGGCAAGACTAGCTTTAACTGGTTCTGCTTCCATGGCAAGACTTGCATCAACCGGTTTGGCTACCACAGCAGGACTCGCTTCAACTGGTTTTGCATCCACGGCAGGACTCACTTCAACAGGTTTTGCATCCACGGCAGGACTCACTTCAACAGGTTTTGCATCCACAGCACGACTCACTTCTACCGGTTTTGCTTCCACTGCAGGACTTGCTTCAACCGGGTTTGCTTTAACCTCAGAACTCACTTCAACCGGTTTTGCTTCCTCTGCAGGACTCGCTTCAACCGGTTTTGCTTCCTCTGCAGGACTCACTTCAACCGGTTTTGCTTCCTCTGCAGGACTCGCTTCAACCGGTTTTGCTTCCATGACAGGACTAGCTGCAAATGGTTTTGCTTCCACGACAGGACTAGCTGCAACTGGTTTTGCTTCCATTGCACAATTTGCTTCAACAGATCGTGCTTCAATGGCAGGGCTCACTTCAACCAGCTCAGTTTCCATGGCAGAACTCACTTCTTCAGACCCAGTTTCCATGGCAGAACTCACTTCTTCAGACCCAGTTTCCATGGCAGAACTCACTTCTTCAGACCAAGTAGCCATGGCAGAACTCACTTCTTCAGACCCAGTAGCCATGGCAGAACTATCATCTTCCGACCCAGCTTCCACAGCAGCACTCACTTCAATGAGCTTGGCTGATACAATGGGACTTGTCTCAACGGGCTCTGCTCCCACTGTGAAATTTGCTTCCGACCGCTTTATTTCCATGTTACGACTAGTTTTAACCTGCTTGTTTTCCACCGTTGGACTCACTTCAAACAGTTCTGCTTCCACAGTTGAACTTGCATCAACTGGCTTTGCTTCAGTGATATGACTCTCTTCAATAGGCTTTACTTCTACGGTAGGGCTTGCTTTACTTGGCTCAACTTCCATAGCAGAAGACACTTCAATCTGCTTAGCTTTCATAGCAGAAATAGACTCAATCTGTTCAACTTCCATGGCCAGTATCTCTCCACTATCACCATCCTCCACAGCAGGCGTCACTTCACTATCATCATGTATGACGGGCTTCACATTACTTACATCACTGTTTGTTGTAGGGGTCTCATAAGTTTCTCCATCCTCTATGTTTGGGGCCTTTCTACTCTCTCCACCCTCCACAGCAATAGTTTCTACACTAGCTCCATCCTGATTGGCCGACCCGGGTTCACTCAAGCCATCCTCCATTACATGCTTGGTTTCATCCGCTACTGCAAGCTTGGCTTCACTTGTTTCAACTTCCACGGCAGGCGTGGCTTCACTCACTCCATCCATCTTGGTAGGTTTGGTTTCACCCGTCCTATCCTTCATGGTGGGCCTTGATTCACCCGTCCCATCCTCCATGGTGGGGCCCAATTCACCCATCCCATCCTCCATGGTGGGCTTTGATTCACCCGTCCCATCCTCCATGGTGGGCTTTGATTCAACCGTCCCATCTTCCATGGTGGAGTTGGCTTTATTCACCCCATCCTGCATGGTGGGCCTGGCTTCACTTGTCCCATCCTGCATGGTGGGCCTGGCTTCACTTGCCCCATCCTGCATGGTGGGCCTGGCTTCACTTGCCTCATCCTGCATGGTGGGCCTGGCTTCACTTGCCCCATCCTGCATGGTGGGCCTGGCTTCACTTGCCCCATCCTGCATGGTGGGTCTGGCTTCCCTTGTCCCATCCTGCATGGTGGACCTGGCTTCCCTTGCCCCATCCTGCATGGTGGGCCTGGCTTCACTTTCCCCATCCTGCATTGTGGGCCTGGCTTCATTCATCCCATCCTGCATGGTGTGCCTGGTTTCATTCGTCCCATCTTCCACAATGAGTCTGGCTTCACTTGCTCTATCCTCTATGGAAAGCCTAGCTTCACTTGATTTGTCAACCATGGCAGGTCTCACTTCACTTGCTTCATCATCCATGGAGGGTTTTGCTTCACTTGCTTCATCTTCCATGATGGGCCTTGCTTCACTTGCTTCATCTTCCATAGTGGGCTTCGCTTCACTTGCTTCATCTTCCATAGTGGGCTTCGCTTCACTTGCTTCGTCTTCCATAGTGGGCTTCGCTTCACTTGCTTCATCTTCCATGGTGGGTTTTGCTTCACTTGTTTCTTCTTTGGTTGGCATAATTTTACTTCCTAAATTTTCATTTTCTGCAGCAGACCTGAATACACAGGCTTTATTTTCCAAGTCAAGCCTTCCTTCTCCAGTTTCTCTTTGTTTACTTTCAGTGATGGGCTTCACATTTACTTCATCTTCAGAGCTTAACCTTCCTTTGTTCACTTCATTATCTACAAAATTGCAAAGTGATCCTCTTTGAAAATCGGTCCCATTTTCTTTCTGTGAACATTCACTGCTATCCACTTTGCTTGTGGGTGTTAACTCTGCCGAATTAGAACTGGTAACTGCAACAGCAACAGCAGAAACAGAATTTTCTGGAATATTTTGTTTAATTTCTGAGGAAGGAACTATGGTGTTTGAAGTGACATAACGTGGGGACTCCATACAGTCTTTTTTAGATTCTTCACAAAACTCTGCCCCTGGAATGATTTCCATTTTATCTTCATCACAAATAGATGCATTATCTTTAACACAAACCATATCAACATCCATTTCTGACTCACACATAACATATTCTTGTGCCTTATTTGTATAAACTTTACCTGTGTCCAATGGCTCACCATCCAAGCACAGTTTTTGTTTTTTTGCAGACACTTCAAAAACATAATCTTGGAATGATCTAATCACAGGGAACTTAATTCTCTCTTCATCACTCAATGGATTGTTGCCATCCCTCACAACCAGAACAGCATTTAGTCCAGCACTCTTTGCAGCCTCAGCTTCTAAAAAATACACAAAAGAAACAATACAGCAATTCACAACACACATAAAAATATGCAAACATCATCTATGAAGGTCCTTAAAACATTGTAAAACACATAAAGAATTTATAGTAAAATTTCAATTTGGAATCAACCTGGAGTGGCGATACATAATTCAGTCTAGTTGGTTGCAGAGGTAGAGTGGAGAGTAAAACCAAGACAAACATTTCCCTTAAACAACCATCTGACTGAAATGAACTAAGTCAATTGTTCTGTATTTCACTGTTTAGAAAAATTGTCTCTACATTATGCTCAGTTTGGGTTTATTCCATATTTGTTTTTCAACGTGAATTACAACTTTTACTATAGATGTCAGTCCACATATACTTTAGCTTCACTCAATGTTGCCTTCAGTCCGAGATCAGACAAGTCCGGAATTTTACTCTAGATGCATTAATTACTAAATTACATTTCATTTTTAGAATAAGAGGGAAGCAATGAGTAGTAATTGTAATTCATATACATTTTGCAATTAGCTATGAGACAAATATTAACATATCCAAAAATCTGACAAAACACGATTGCTTGTACAAGAGTAGGCGATTAATAAAACATATGTAATCACAGCAAAGATCAGTTTACACAAACAGCATATACTGTAGATAAACACAAACCATGCAGTTGATCAACAATGCCCTAGAAAATTACAGAGGAATGTTTATACTATAAGATGACCCCATATGACAAGAAGGTTGTTAGGTGTGTTGACATCTACTTCATTAAGACTCAGCATAGCACTCCTTATGCTATGTTAGCTGGAAAATTACCCATTGGATGATGAGTGGGAGGGAGGGGGGGGGGGAAGGACGAAAGAAGAAGCAAACAAATACGACCTTAACAATGAAAGTAATGCAATGAATGAAATTCCTCATAAGCAAAGCAAGTAAAGCGGTATCAAACTCATTCAACTGCCAAGTAGGTAATCTCGTTGCCACAAAATGTAGAACCCGGCCTAACTTTAGTGTAACTACTTAGAAACATTAAGAAAACATGAACAAGGCCTGACAGACTGGCACTTGAAGTTGTAAACACACACAAATGTATGACATTTAGCGTGTGTGAAAGCATGAATGCAATATTTTATTGATGGGTTGTTGCCCAAGGCAACCAGTTCAGGCAGCACAATGCTGCATTTAAACAGTTCAAAGGAAAAATTCCAACTTCCATCAATGCATATCTACTATATATATATATATTTTTTTTTTTTTTCCCAAATTAAACTGTGAACAATTAGGACTTTGGTATCACCATGGACAAAATTATGCTGAAAAAGCAGAAAAACGTAAGAGTAATTTTACTACATTGAATCAACATATAAGTCTAACACTTATCCAAACAAAAATGACACTGCTTTATTCTAAAATGCCTACATAGTTACAAACCTTTGAAATTGCTAGGCTTAGTTTTTGCATGTTCGCTCTCTCAGTTTTAATAAATTACATACAACCTTTTTATTGATAATTTATAGTTATATATGCCAGACTAATGTTTTTTTTTGTTTTATAAATGTGTACCTACTTTTTGTACTCAATTTGTGTCTGAGTTAAGTAAACTGAGTCAGCCCAGACGCCTACAGTCAAACAATTTTGACAGCATATCTGCCAACCTCAAGAATTCAGAAATAGTACAATTTTTAAAATTATTAAAATGTAACGTAAACATGTTGCAGCATTTCACATGTACAAGTGTAACTGCCATCGAACTATTACTAGTTATTTTATGATTCCACAGTTTACATATTCAACGTAGTGTTGTATGCAAAGTATATTTAGAACCTACTGAATAATTAGCCTAGTAATATAAAATTAGCTGTAATTATTCCATGCTGTTTAAGTATTGTGCTCGTGGCTAATATTACAAAGCCACCCTTACATAAAGCAAATTTGACATGGAAACCACTTTACCTATCTTACTATGATCTGTTGTACCAACATTAATAACGTTAATAACTTTACTAGGCCTATTGTGGAATTGAGAAAGACACTGTACATATTGATAAGTTTAAGCACAGCAAAAACAATGTTCACAAAAAACATGTGCCAGGTACATAGACGCATACATATGCTTTCAGATTCGCGGTGAAAATAAGACTGTAACGATGGTTTCTTTCACTTTACACAGTTTGCTGCGTATTCTTGAGCAATGACTACATAAAAACGGTAAACCTATAATCCAAGGTTGCTAAAACCGTCAAATGAATGAATTGTTTACGCAAGTCACTGCGTCATGAAGCTACAGCGACAAACGATCGAGTATGTTCGGCAAAGTTTGGGATATGGTTGGCAATGTGTAAAAAATACGGTATTCTGTAGTGAAAAATGTGGGAGGAAAGCTATAAATGTGGTACGCTAGTTACCAAAACTACACTATTGGCAGCACCCTTCATTAATCACGACGTTACATTGTATACGACATTTACGGTACCGAAATGTGTAATTTCAGTATGGATATTCTGGCTACGAATAGACAAAATATGGGGGGGGGGGGGAAGGGTGTAAGTTATTAAATCTTACAATAATTTACACCATTCGTACAATAGGGCATAAAATCGTACATTGTACGGAAGAATCGTACAAGTTGGCAGCTATGTGACAGGTAGCTCTTATATACCGGCATGCGAAGTACTCAACCAATGGTGAACCAGCTGCGTGGAAAACAAGCTAGACTAAATACATAACCTGCTTTTGAACAAAACCAGTGACTACTACAACAAATATAGTTAACAATAACAAACAGTATGGTCATACAAGTCTCAAGATAAAGACCATAACTAAGGTGAGATAGTGCAGTAAAATTAAAATACTGTACTTACGATGTGTGAAACAAAACTGTTATTACTAATAATACACATTCTGCATTAAATACATACACTGCTTAAGGTACAAACTAGTTTTATGCTGCACAGAGTTTTATTTTGGCTATCAGTGGGTGAAAACCACTAATTTATGACAGGTGCAGTAGTACCAAAATACAAAAAATACCATATTGTGACCATTCAAAGCATTTGGGTTAAAACAATTTATTTACCTGACTATAACACAATGTTTTATTCCAATTCTTACTCCCCAAAACTGGAGGTAGCTTTATTTTTTAGACATAACTCAACTGTGGTCTTTCCATTTTACAATACATTCCACAAACAATTTTTTGGAATCTTTTTTAATTTTAATGAAACTTATTTTGGGATCTACATCATCCTTTCAGAGCGCAAAAACTTATTTTTTAATATTCAAGAACATTTTTGCACGAGATATAGCTTATACGCTTAACTGACATAAAGAAAAGTATTACATTTCAGAAATCATAATTATTTAACCCTTGCTGCTACAAAATGCAATATTTTTTTTTATGTTCAGAGCATCAGAGCAAATATTACCTTCTATCAACCCTAGCCCTTTATTTAGAGTTGAATATGATATGGAAAAAATTATTTCTACTACATTTGGCTAGCCAAAAATTACTGAAGAGTTGGTAATAACTTAATGTTTTTCATGCATAGTAGAAAGCAGCAAGTATTATTAGGGAAATAAATAAGATACTTAGCCCCCTTTAAAAGACAAACCCCTCCCTCCCCCATCATAATTAATTTTTGCCACAGTTCCCTTTCTGAAGGTAAAAGCACATGGGGGAAGATGTAAAACATTTTGATTACTAAAATACAATATTTAACAGTCTTCAAACAAAAATAATTTCATCTTGATACTTTGAGTAGTTTGGTAACTATAAGCCTCTAAATCTACTATCATTTTATAAAACATATTATTACAGTTCAATAATTAATTAATAAACAATTAAAGTGGTTACATTTAAAATTAATTAAATAATCTCTTCTACTGAAGTACAATGAAATAAACAAGTTGTAAAAGTTACATTCAATGTAAGATAATGCCTATCCACTGATCAATGAAAAGAAAACCTCTTTCATAACATTATTTACTAGAGATGGTAACCTTATCTACTAAAGTTTATAATCACATGAAACACTTAAGCTGAAATTGATATTTGAAGCTGCAAATACATACCAATAATTTTATATTACGGTCTCATAGTCATAAAATGTAAAAGATCGTGGAAAAAGAGACCTTAACTTCCAAGACATTAAAGGTTATTTTACTCTGATAAGTCATGGTAAAATTACCTTCAAGGTACTGCAAGTTAAGGTCCCATTTCATATGACCTGCCACACACAAAGAATATTGAATGCTGTTAATTGATGGACTTTTCTAGGAACAATTTTGACAAGTTTTGACTCATTGCTGGTGCAATGTTGTGGCTGCTTTCTTGTGCTGCTCATACCTCTGTTGGTTCCAGAATTTCTTATACTGTAGAACATCTTTTATCTGGACACGTAACTACTGGAATATTCTAAATAATGGACGTACTGTATTTTGTAATAAATTTTATAAGATTTTATTTGGATTCCAAATTATTTTTTATTACAGTGGCATTATATTTTATCACACCATGACACATTACTTGTTGCATTTATTGCTAGTGCAGGGTCAAACTCTCACTACCTGACTGTATATGAACATGCATGAGTGAAGAAAGTGTATCGTCATTAAAAGAATTTCGCCAGTCTGACTTGATTGTCTTCATGAGAGAGAACCCTTGCTCACAATCTGCAGTATGAGCAGGAAGAGTCAGCACCAGATCAATGAGAGAGAGTACATTTTTGTATTCTGTGTGGTATTTCACTTTTAATACTGGATTATACTGCTGGTAAACTGTGGCCTTCAGACCTGTCCATTCCAACTCAATCATTTCACATTTCACTCCATTTTTCACAAGTGAAGGAGAAAAAAGTGTATCAGCCTAATTATACACCATACTCCGGCTCAAGGCTTGCTGGCCACATTTTAAAACTACACAAATTTGTAGCATCCAACAACTCCCCTAGTCCACTTTGCTTATCTCCAAGGCGAGATTCCAAATTTTAGACAACTGTACTTATGACAGCTGTTTCCTTGGGCGTCTGCAAAGGAGCTCCTTTTAACTGCTTAGCGGTAGCTTCATCTTCAAGTAACTTGTCGCATGCATGAAGATGAAAATCATCTTTACCACAGAGTTCCTGCAACATAGTGATAGTGTAGCATAGTGGTAGGTACACAGAACTTGATTCCCAGCTTTTCACAAGAACTTTTCAAAATCTGGCGGTAGTTTGGACTGTGGTGGAAGAATGCATACAATTTCTTCAAGAAATTTTCAACTTTGAGAGACAGTGGTACTTCAGCAGTTCAAGACGGTGGGCTAGACAATGTATGGCAACCTTGAATTTGGCTGAATTGATTGCTTCAATTAGGCATTAACTCCATTATGCAATCCTCGCATCACTGCTGCACCACCACTTGCAAATCCTACTAAATGCAGCTTCAAATCAGAAATAGTGAGCCCACAATACTCATTTAAAACACACAATATGCAGTCATAAATGTGGACTGCATTAGGCCTTTCTACATGTTTCACACCTATAAATTTACAACGTACTACCCCTTTAACATCAAATCTTACATAAACTATGACTTGTTCTAGCACAGCACTGTCAGTAGACTCATCACATGACTGATAAATATGGTGCACTATTAAAGCTATTTTCCAATTCCTGGCGTTCTATTTCTGCAATGGAACCCACAAATTCTTTGCACTTCTTGTCAGTGCGGTAAGTATTACCAACATCAAGGCCTTTCTTTGCATCGAGTTCACACTGCCAAACAAAGTCTGTGAAAGGTCGCCCATGTTTAACAAGGGCATAAGATGTGTGAAAAAGTATTTCCTTCTGAATACTCTGCAGGGCCATCTCTACCGTGGACTGTCCAGATTTTGTAAGTTTTACATCTTCTATGTCTTGACACTTCTTGCATGCAAAGTCATATTTTCCTTGCGAAAACTTGAACATCCCTTAACAAAAACCGATTTGGGTGCATTTGCGTACGTTTCTCAGACTTTGCAAAACATAAATTTTGTTTCCTCGTCGTACCGAACCCAAGGAAAATCAGAACACGAAGACATTGAAAATGTACAGGACCGGGCAGTTTTGTCAATGTTGTATTCTGTCTTGTCCTCGTCCGTTTTTTTTCTTTGCCGGTGGTTTCGAAGCACCGCTAATACATTTCTACATAATGTAACTATTTTACGTATCATGAAATACTCAACCAATCGCTATGAGAAGAGACTCGATAAATTAAAATTATAGTCTACAGTTTATCGTGTTCTGTGTTCAACGTAAACAAAAACAAGTAGGTTTTTTTTTTGAGGTAGATACTAAACAGTTGAATGTCGATAATTGAGAGAACCACAAACTAATGCATCCATTGATAAATGAAGCACAGAATATCAAAAGATCTCTTTTATAATACTGCATTTGAAGAAAACTAATTATAATTTGTTTTTCTTTTATTAAAAAAAAAGTTAAAAAGTTGGAAAAAATATTTTTTTAATACACAATGGTAAATGGTTAACGTAACGTTGGCTGTACTGAAAATGCAATGGAGTGAATATCAAAACGTGCCAACAAAAACCAACATCGACGAGAATGAGACGCTTTGCACAGCTAAGCATACAATTTTTACGTAAACCACAAATACGAAATAAACGTAAGATTTACGACTAATGATTTGGAAGATTTCAAAACTGTGTGTAGATAGCTTAGTTATTTTACTCCGCAGTATACAACAGCCGAAGTCGACACTAAAGAGTGGCCATTGTTGTTTATTTCTTGATATTTATTGAAGACGTTGATTTGCGATTGCATGACAAAACAAAGTCCATTAAAATATATTTAGGCCTATAAACGTCAAACACCTCTGCTGCATAAGTGCCAATACCATCGGCGATGAATGTTGAAAGTAAATGACTACATACCTCACGTCCCGGGCCAACCTGCCCGTCAGACAGGTGCATTTTCTATTTTGCCTGCCCGGACAAGCTTTTGCCTGTCCCGGGCAGGCAGACAGGTGTTAAAATTGAGCCCTGCTTATAATGTTTGTAATGTAAAAGTTTATAAGAAAAATGATAGAAAAGGTGAAACAAGTGAACAAGAGGTGCAGGACAGTTAACGATTCAACAACGGGTTAAATTGATAAAAAAATTAAATTGTGGTGTAAGTGTATCAAAACTGCAAAATTAACATGGAGTGGGATAATCTACCATCTGCGACACGAAAAAATCCTTCAGTTTGTTTCTGAATCATATTCTCTGGCAAGTATATTGAATACAAGGCATATTTGCCTCCAAACTGCACCTCTTTGATATAACCCACAGAACAAGAAATTATAAAAATTTTGCAGTATCACCATTAAAATGGACTGATGCAAAAATTATAAAACTTGAAGTTCTGTTCAGCTCTGAAAATTTCAAGAAATCTTTCATGTTAAAAGAAACTGTCTGTGCCTTTCACATGCCTGGAATAATATCAACACTGCAATTTTAAAAAATTGCTGGTACATTTTGTCAACCAAATTATGTAAAACTACCCCTGATAGTTGTGATGAGTTCCGAGAGTTTTGTAGCAGTGGATATTCCTGACCTACGAGAAGACAAAGGAATGGATTGGCAGAGATGAAAATGCTCCTGTTACTGAATCGCAGGCAGACCTGGAAATTATTGATTCAGTTCTCGGCCAGCAAGAAATTGATGACTGTGATGAAAATTCTGTAGTAGATGGGGGAAAATTGTACAAGTTTGTCAATTGCTGATGCAGTTCCGAACTGCTAAAAACACATTGATTTCATGAGAAAAAAAGTCTAACTAAGCTAACTGATTTGTCCACAAATTTTTCTCCTTCCAGTTAAACACAAATAAAATGAAAGGTAAGTAATGTAACTAAATAACTGCAAATCAAATATTTTTTTTAAGCAGAGTTTGTCACTGTAAACTATGTATGTATTTGTAAGTTAACCATCAGTTGTATGCTTGTTTTTTGGTTGTTTATAAAAAAAGTATTTGGTTAGTTGGGGTTTGTGAGTATTAAAAAATTTAAATTTTATTTATATTAAAAATCAAATAACAGATTCCCAAATTTTGAAATATTTGAGCACAAACAGTGAATTCTAAAAAATTTCCTACACAAATCTATGCTGATAACAACGGCTATTTCTACTTATAAGCACAATATAATAATTTAACCAATTTTATCAGTTTCCATGGACCTTTTCAACTTTCGACAAACAAAACAAATATTTAAATTTCATGTGTGGTGCCATGATGTGGGTTACATTGCATTCCTGGCCATATATATACTCAAGTAGATATGCATTTAACAATGTAATACTTTACACTCTAAGTCAATGCGATAATGGAACATCACAATACATCAACAAGACGACAGCAGTGGTGATGGTAGCGGCAGTGAAAGTTCGAAGTCTACGAAGTTACTATATATACATCTATAAAGTGTTTAACAATGTTTGTTTAGATACAATGTGTGCTGCAGGGAAGTTAAAATTTATTACTTTCATTTTCGTAAAAAAAAAATAAAAACACAGACAGATATTCAACTATGTTGGTAAGAGTGGGAACACAAATTAAAATGGCTAAAACGTGGGAAACATCATTTTCAGCTATTTCTGTTGTCCAGGGATAGGAGTGACACCTGGATCTAAAAAAAGACAATTTGTAGACTAAAACCTTAAAAAAGAAGACTTTGTAGACCAACAGATATCTAAAAAAGATACTTTGAAAATCAAGCCTCTATCACCAAGAAAAATGAAAATATCAACACATTTTTAAAATATCCTGCTACCAATGTACCAGTTAAGGCCAGAAATAATGCAAATATAATTTTAGAAACAGACTTGTTAGATAACTTGAAAATTTAATGAACACTGAAAATATATTTTATTTTAGGATCACTACAAAAATGTTTGGAGTTTAAGCTACAATTAGACATCATTATTAATTTTAATTTCACAAGCACCGAGAACATGGAACATACAACATAACTCATATCATTTAAAGATTATTTCAAATACTTACAGCAAAATAAAACATGCAACTTAAGCAAAATTTTCCATCATTAGTAAATCAAACACAAGGATTCACTAACATTTAAACATATTATCTAAACCAAAAATATGAAAAGGAAACAGACAACTTATTCTACCTAACAGCTATTGAAATGTTAAGCACTTTTTAGAATGAGCAGTGAAGGATGTACAGTAGTAATGAAATTGTCTGTCTTCTTTCCAACAGTTTTTTAAAGCGTCTGAATAACTTTATCTTCTTTGCTTTCTTCCTTCTTCAAAGACAAGACCTTCCAACATTCCTTGAGCAACTTGAGCATCCTTAAGGTCACCTTTCTTCAGAGCCTTCCTAAGACGTTCTGTGGCTTCAATAAGCAAAGAGTTAGCAGATTGTCTGGTTTCCCTAAGTTTCCTTTTCTTTTCTGAAAGTGTACTTTTAATCTCCTCAATACTTTTTTTTTCACAGTTCTTGCATTTTAATCTTTCTTATTTTTCTTTGCAATTTCTTCTTCTGTCAGCATTGCTTCTTTCCCTCTGGCTGCTCTCTGTTCAAGATAAGCCTTGTAATTGCAAGGTATTTGGCCACCAGGACCCCTTCATAATTAGTTTTTTTTTCTTCTCCTTTTAATAATTGGCATTTAATAAATTTTCTTAATGAAAATTTGCTTGTTTGTTTCCTGTGATTGGGATTAACTACCAGCTGGCCCGTGTATATTACCATCAGATCTCCGGGCTACCAAACCATGTGCTTTGTGGCTACTGAATATGTACATTGTGTAAGGTTTCCCCAGTGCATCGTGGTCGCCCGGTGAAGCAAGTGTAAGCCCGGCCTATTATTACAGTGATGATCTTGTTTATGTCCCAGTTTGTCAGTGTCTGGGCAGGTAATCAGTGTCAGTTGAGATCTGACCAGTTAGTTTATTCCTGCTTA
>PNEQ01037467.1:0-48386 GCA_003012365.1 Medauroidea extradentata
GCCCTAGAACTGCTTTCATCTCAGTCTTGTCAGTGCATTTTGAGTCTCTTTCACGGCTGTAATTACCTGAAACTATTTCAATGTACTGGTTTGTATATTTCACCATGATATCAAGTATGTCGTCAGTTATGAGAAAATTCCAGGATGCCAGTGCTGTTGTGGCTGTTTTGGCTTGTCCCTTTACTCCTGGTAAATGAGTTAGCAAGTTTTGTGATCTAGTTCTTCTGTTACACACAGGTCGTGTTTTTTCCCACTTGGTGATTTTATCTTTCCCGATGTAAACATTTCGATTTTTATCACCTTCCGGTTCTTCATCTTCATCGGTATCGTCTTGAGTAGTATCAGACTCTTCCTGGCGATATTCCACAGCATCAGTATCAGTATCACTTTCATCACCAATATCGTCATCGTCCGCACTTTCATTGAACAACATATCCATAACAGTTTGATAATCCTTTGGATTATTCATGTCAAATGTTTTTTTTTCTTGTAGCAGCCATTTTACACTGTCAACGCGCGTTTCTAACGTAACTTGCACATACTAAACATGTGGGCCCTAAAGGTCGCAATGTATCTCTCAGATACGTACAATATAACATATGCGGGCGCAATGTATCTCGCAGATACGACCGAGTCACAGGGCACAGTGCGTAAACAAATCGAAGGTCACGGCATTACTAACCACTTCTCCGAAGCATCGTAGAAAGGTACTGAGAAGGAGGGATGCTCACAACCCCCACTCCAAAACCACAGGACATCACAAGTGGTCTGTATCTGTCAGATCTATTGCGCCCGTCGGAGGGTTAAAATGAAATATACTTATCTAAGACTCCCCTTAAAGTCAGATGCAAAAGTTTTTGATCGTGTAACCGGCTTAAGTTGTGATGACAAAGGGACGGGTCCAAGATTGCTGGAGGCAGCTGGACGGACGAGCGACGCAGCTGTCGTGTTACGGCCGACAGTTAAAATGACGAGCGACTTATAACGGTGCCGTGCCGCGTCTCCTCTCCTCCTTTTAGCAAAGACGCTCTCTACCGCCATGCTGTCCAACACGCGAACCCGCTCTAAAAACACTAGTACAAACGGCCATCTCATGTGTACATTATATTGATAAGGTTAATTCTACTACAGGTTAGAAAGAAAATCTGTTTTCTGATGGGAGAGTTTGGCACAGGGAATATTTCTACCGCTACTTTCACTGCTATCACTAAGGGACGACAAAAAACACGAAACCGTTAAAAATTAAATTTAAATAGGTTTCGAAATGTTAGAAGGAATTTAATTTAATTTTAAAATGAAACGAAACCAATTTCGCGTTTTAAGTTATCAACTTAATGCAACTTAAAATTCAGGAAAGCTCTGTGATTGGTCAGTTTGCGCCCATTACCGATACCAGCGCTCAAGCGAAAGAAATTTTCCCTGTGACAAACATTTAACGCTGATCTTTCAAACCTGTAGTAAAATTAACCTTAACATTGAGCATCAATGGCGTACAAGGAAGTGAACATTTGCCGGCATTCTAACTAGCATCCTATCATATTGAATTATTAGCGCATAGTGCCAACTTACTTGTACCTTAAAATGTGTTACTTTGCCAAATTTTGGAGTTACTTTGCGTCGCATATTTTGTTGTAAGTAAAAGTTTGCAGAATCTTAAATTGTCAAAGACTTCGCCATTCACAGATTTAATAATAGACAGCACTTTAGAGTGGCGGGTATCATGAAATTCTCTCACAGAATTAAATACATTAAGTGGTACAAAGTTTCCCCTCGGGGGTGCAAATTAACCTTATTTTGCGTACCAAAATGTGTACACCATTAGTATGTGAAGTGCAGATTTTTAAGCTGCATATGAGGAATTTGGATGCGGGAAATCTGGGCAATATTGTGCCCGTGTCAAAAATATATTATAAAGTGTAAAAATTGAAGATACGATGACGCAGGATCTGACAATATTACTTCAGTAGCTTCTTTTGTCCAGCTAGATATTATTTATTCTAAAATGGTAATTTAGATGGTTTGTTTACGTCCCCTAGTTTAATGTCCTTATACATAGAAAGGGATGGCTTGCAAAGTATCTAAACCTACATAAACGACACAAACATCCATGCCCATTCTAGCCTACAGTTGGAGAGGTTCTGGATTCGAATCTACGGAGACAGGCTTTTATTTAAAAAAAAATATACGACTTTGTAAGCTGTTTTTAGAAAAAATAGTTCCATTTGCAAAAAAAAAATGGTTTGTTTACGTACGACTTGTACAATAAAGGCAAGGTACGAAAAATGGAATCGTCGCTATCTCCCCACTAGCTAGTCCTAGTATCCTAGCCACTAGTATGCGCAGCGGGCATTCACACTACGTAAGTTTGCTGCAAGTCAAGGTTATAGAAAGATACCCGTGTGTTTTCAAGGTTTGAGTCACCACCACATACATTCATTCGCCATGTGGTCTGATCTCTGATATGGTTAGCCCACTGCTTTTCTCAGGCTGTCTTCCAAACGAGTAGATATATTTCAAAGGATAATATGATATACTCGTTTGGCATGTTTCAATGTATTTACATCAGGTCGAAAATACGTCCTTATGCTATCGAAAAATAACTACTCATTTGTTAAACGCCGCTATTTATATTCTACCTGCTGCAAAATCGTCCAGGAAAAAAAACGTTCTAACAACTGATGGACGATTACTCTTATGTAAAATGTCACGGGTAATACACCACATCCAATATGTTTACCATTAAACGAGAAAATAATTTTATACTAATTTCATCGACAGCTGAAACCTTAATTTTCCTTCAGTAGCTTTTTAAATATGATGTATGTGTAATATTAATTAGTCCGAAGTAAGAATCACTTTGCTAGGTTGGTTACGTTGCTATATATAACTGTTTTCAATAAATGTTTGCATTCGTTTGGTTTCATGTAACTACCGCGGGGCGATGTTTTCTTAACATATTTTAGTTAAGAAGATACAGAAATGCAAAATACGGAGACTTCTTGAGATTTTTAAATGTTTTTTGCAATGGGACTTTACAATTAGAATTTATTGGTGTGTGGACATACGCCATTGATCAAGTTTTGCTGATTAAACTTGTGTTGAATGACAAAGTACAGAAAAATAAAAGGAACAAAAAAACTATACAAAACACACAGAGTAATCCCAGAGAAATTTCGCCAATTTTATATTATTATTATTAATTATATTATACAAAAAAGAATTCTAGAGATAGAATTCAGTCGAATATCGACACAGCATTCAGACACAAAAGACAGACACAAATATAGAACTAGATTCCCAATATGAAAAAAGATAGAAATAGACATAAACAGTGATCAACAAACAAATGACAATAGACAACACAACACAAGTTAAAAACATGCAAGGTTTCAGGAACTGCGATCTGTTCCCGTCTTCAGGGTGAGACACAGCTGATCGGAACACAAAGATGCGAAAGTTCGCTAGACAATAAAATTACAAAATTCATCTAGGATTTTTTGTGTGTTTTATATAGATTTTTTGGTTCTTTTTCATACTTTGTCATTCAACACAAGTTTGATTAGCAAAACATGAGCAATGGCGTATGTCCACAAATCAATAAATTCTAACGAACTTCTTAACGCGCTTTATCAGCTGTTAGTAGGTAAATGTCAGGAACCAAAGACAGTATATAAGCATGGAGTCGACTCCGTTGACTAATAAATTCACATTTTAAACTGACCCTATTAATCACTTCTTTGATAGTGATACCTATCGTTACAGGTATTTTGCAATTTATTGATAACTTTTGAAATCAAAATTTGAAAGAAAAAATAAACATCACTGGTGGTTACTAAATACAGTGCAGTATAAGCGAGGGTTGCCTCACTCCTTGTGTGTTTGGCAGCTAATTAATAAGAGTAGTTTTATATTTGTAATTTTAAATTGGAATACAATAATTTTTAATTGTTACTACGTAAAGTCGTTTTATTTGTATTCTACATACTTTATTAATGTTTTACACTAGCTAATTTAGATATCTTTCGACTTCGTGGTTAAACTTGCTACACGTTCGCTAGAAAGTGAAACTGCTATTCTAGTTTTCTATTTTACAGTATGTTTATCCGTCCGCTGACACATCGCGCAACGGTTCGAAATTCCACCGAGAGGTAGCATTGAATACGTTGTCTTGTATAAACACGCATATTATTATTTTTGAAGGTAAATAAAACTATCGACGGTTCTGTGAAAATAAAAACTATATATATATATATATATATATATATATATATATATATATATATATATATATATATATATATAAATTTCACGGTTAGCTGGCACTCAACTTTAACGAAATAATTCTAAAAAGCTGTGAAGATCATGTTTATTTAATTACAACGTAAATGTGTCAATTGTCTAAAAATAGAACTTAAGCACCAGGAACATAAACAACGATCACTTTATCGTAAACCATATATCGACTGGTTTATAGTTACAGAAGTTTCTCTTTTCTGAATTATAATTAATTCCTCGGGAACTATAGACAAAACTTTTTTTTCTTATTTGTTACTGTCATTCTTTTAGGGTCGCTGCCTTAAGGCAATTTAAGTGACGAAATTCCGGAATTTTATATTTGTACGAAAGAAAATTAGTTTCATAATAGTCACTAGTAAATATATTATCAACAGTTAAAAAAAATTATGTAAATCAAGCAAAGAAAATTTACTTTCAACGTTTCTTTAAAATGCGAAACTGACCTACTTAGGTTTTACAATCTTTATAATTTAGCACATAACATCTTACATCAGAGTAAAATTATTCCATGTCAGTTAATCTGTTGGTTTACGTTGAGTTTATGCTGCTGTAACATACATTTTTTGCTTTATCATGCCGTTATGCGAACACTATGAGTGACAAAAACTTTCCAGAGGAGGATAACGTAATCACTAGTCAACTCTACAAAATTAAAACTACTGTATTTCCATGAAATATAAAATTTTCAAGGTTTTCACTCAAAAGGTCATAATAGATTAATTCGCAGTCTTGGAACATTATGATAAACTAACGTAAACAACGCGAACTTATACCTCTACGTGGAAGATGCTGAAGAAGTATGAACACTTTTAGCTAACCACAAGTCTACACAATCCTTTTAGAAGTTATTATGAAATGAAGATATTTTGGCTAGCACTTAACATTTAGGTCTTTAGCGAGGGTGAGGGGTTGTATGATGTGAGTATGGACCTACACTGGAATTAATAGTGGGAGAAAGTGGAGATCCATGAGAAAACCCGCCGACCAGGCACGATTCCCACATGCGAAAATCCGTCGACTGACCTCGCAGGGTAAGATATTTTGAGAGGCAGCTGTTACATAAACTGGCGCTGCAAGTCCGTGAGTTATGTGAAACACTCCGACTTATTCGTACACATTTTTCCATGAGACAAGACGTCTCAATAGCGAGACGTCCCCTTATTGGTTTAATCCTTTAGGACGTTGAAACAATTAAGTAGTTGAAAGATGCGTGAGGCTATTCTCTAATACGTCCTGAGGTAAATTTGAACTATTTTTCCTTCCCTGGCTGTGCACGAAATTAACATTCTTCACACGTTTTCGCCAGTGAACACGTGGGGTCTGTGGATCGAGGCTCGCATTCTGCTAGTCAAGCTTAACATTAGGAATAGGCTATAGGAAAGGGTAACGAAGAGAAAGAGGTGAGAAAATAACCCACGGAAGGCAAAAACCTGGGAATACTGTTCTTTTATTTTCACCACGCTAGAATACATCTGACCCAGAAACAGCTAAACTGTTGCAGTAAGTTGTCCTCGTCTTCTTGTGCGATACGAATGAATATCCCCAACCTGCTGATCTATTGTTGGTAGGTGTGACTTACGTGTACTAGAAGAAAAACATACGTAGAAATTATTTTACAGAACATTCCTGTAATTATTTTTACGGCTAGGCGGTTGCAGCACAATAGAATGGTCTATGCTATGTATATTTGCAACAGTTGAAAAAAAGCATGGCCTAGCTGCAATCGAAGTGTCAGTATTTTGTAGAAATCAATTTTACTGCAGACAGAATTTTACAGATCGTTAATTAAAATACAATGACGCAGAATTGCTACGGTTACAAAGCATGCTATTGCTATCCTACCAGTGTTTTAGAGTTAGAAGTTTGAACTGAATAATCGAAAACGAGTCATAGACACCGGCCAGTTAATAACTGCGGTCAATAACCTCGTAAGAACAGAATCGACAGCTCTAAATGTCCGCGGTCTGGATCACAGAAGACATTTTGGCGAGTATTGCTAAAGATGATCATATGAAACACTGGAATAAATATAGCCAAACTTAACCAGTACGTAAATATTTCCGCCGAGAGTGACATTGGTCTACCAAGACGTCTCTATGGTACGCGTTATGTTGGCAATGCTATCTGTGGTTTGATGTGAACTATCGTTTGTTTTCAATGATGTTTTTTGCTCTTAAGAGACCTCGACTGGCGCATGGACGGCGTTGCAACTTGTCATGCATATTTTTTTTTTTTACTCGAAACCGCATAACTTATTCATGAAAGTCTATGTTTATATACAAAAAGAACACACATTTGAAACCATGCTTCTATGTTTTCAAAAATTCAGTACGCTTGTTAGACACGTGATTTTCGGGCTGCTCAAAATTGCAATAGACGGGTTTTTTTAGACTGCTGTAACTCCGAAAATATTACCCGAATTCGTAAAGTGCAAAGCGAGAGGTATGCGTTGGTTTTTCTTCATACTATTCAACAATAAAATGTTGTGGTTACCACTTAAAGTCTCGTAGGAAAAAAATATACAAGGAAAACCTTGCACGCCAGTTTGGCGCGCTGCGAATAGAGGCGATTTGCTTCTCGTCCAGCGTGGGACACTGACTCTTATCGCTACGGTGTTCCCACGCGTCAAATGTGGAAATTCGACTCCAGCGAAGACTCCTCTCAACGTCGTTTAACTTGAACTCACCTATTCGGTAAGTTAAAAACATGGCTTCACGAAACTAAAATAATTGATTTTATTCCTGAAAAAGAAAAACAATTCTTTACCAGTTATCAAAATAAGTTTCAATTCTAACTTGTATCCGAAAGTATTTACAAAATTTAAAGGTCTGTAGTTAGTCATTAAATAGCAAAACGAGACAAATTTTATTATTAGCGAACTTTGACAGCTATTTGCGAGCAAGCAGTTGAGGTTTTTTTTGTGTATTGTTTTAGTTTGCAGGGTAACGTAAAAAAGGGTTTGTAGACTAAAGGATAATTAAAAAAAAAAAACTTATCCCCTGGAAAAGCGAGGCCCTCCCGACAGAATACAGTACGAGGAAAAAGTCTCTCGGCGGGAGAGGAGGAGAGGATGAGATGATAGTGCTGCAGGCAGCCTCCCTCCCCCTACTCCTGCTGCCCACTTCTCTGATATAAAGGAGGGGAAGGGTAGATTCAGGACAGGGTAAGAGTGGGGGGTGAGCATTCTTGACGCTGGGTGGGGTGGGCGGACTCCCGCGCAAGGGGAAGAAAGGGGTGATAGGGATGGAAAAAGCGACCATATTTTACGGTTAATGGAATGTCGTAACATCGATTCAAGTGAAACCTCCTGGTGAAGAGGCAGCAAGCGACTGCTGGCAGAGTGGCGCGAGCTCAGCGCAACAGTGGCGCAAGTCCCCGGCTTCTACGACTACCGAATCCCCCAGGGATCCGCGAGTAAGTTACATGCGCTGCAAGGAGAGTTGTATAGTTTTCTTACTTTAATGTAGACCAACAGTCTCGAAAAATGGAACATTTAAATAATTACATACAGGAAAATGTAAAATGCAAATAATAACAACAATAGGCCTAATAATAATACACTGTGATAATTTTTCTCCGCCGATTTACAGAATTTCCGGTAAAAATTTCACCAAATACCTCCGTGAATTCACGAAAACGTATTTCCTAATCCAACAGAAGTTTCCGTAAAACAGTTTCAGCACACGGAACAGAGCCATACTTACGTGTGTATAATGCTACAATTGCATTTCTACAGATTTGCAGATTTACCGGTAATGTTATTCAAATATATCCGTAATATTTACAGCTCTCTAAACCAAAAATTTACGATTTTTTCCCGTGCAAGTGTCCGCAGACTTGCGGACATATTACGTATGATTCCGTAGTGTATATTTACTATAAACATTTCCGTATTTTACTTTTACGGACACTATTTCCGTTTATTAACGATACATTTCCGTTAAAATCTATAAAGGTGTACATGAGAGTATTTCAAGTGGTACAAAACGTCAGTGAAATTTTTGGTATGTTATTAAGGAGTACTGTACAACAGTTGCTAAAAACTCTTACAAACATGAGGTGGCACCGTTAAAAAAAATTTCTTTGTATTACCGAGAAGTGCTGGTAAAAAATTCTCCAGGAGTGTCCGTTAATTTACGAAAGACAATTAACTCCATTTATGGAAACTCAAATTTTTATTAGTCTTTACTATGATGCAGGTACAATAATACGTACGGTTATTTTTTTAGTTTATTCTCGCAGTTTTACATATGTTTAATTAATGAAACGTAATTATGTATAATTGTGTTACAAAATAATGTTTCCGTTAATTAAACAGACATTTCCTTATAATTATCCGGAAATTCATGTAAAATTTTAACAGTGTAATAATAATAATAATAACAATAATAATAACATTTTTACATTGGTCTTCTATTATACAAAGAATTTTCTCCTTTCGTTTTAGTATTTATATTCACTGCCTTGCTAGTAAGCTCATTATTTTCTCAGGAATTAAAAAAAATCCTTCTTCGGTATCGTACTGTTCTGATTTTTTTTTTTGCACTTCACGCTTAAATGGACCAAATGTTAATAACAAATTTTCACAAATGAAACATAGGTCTCATTTCTATAAGGTTTTTGTGATTTCTATATAAAACACATTTAAAGTTCAATACCGAATTGTAAAATCAAATTATGATTGCTATAGTTTCATGTGAAAGTTACAACTAGGCTACATTAAATATATATTTTGAGATAACACTTTATTATACATACTAAATACTAATATACTTCTTTACGAAGTCGTGCTGTTCTGCGATTAACAATTGCTTTTGAAAACATTTCCATAGAAAATGTTATGCGTAATTAGCTTCGGCTGTTTCTCTGTTCTGAAGTGAATAAAGGGTAAATAATTATCTTTTATTTCCACAGTGGTAAGGATTCACTTTACTATCTAAACAATATCTGCTCTGTAAAGCAGGGTTCTCTGAACAAGTTATTATTGAAATACAACACAATTGTATAATTTACAACCGTTCTAGAAACAAGAAAGAACAAAAAGGTAAAGATGCCCCGGTGACATTAGACACCCAGCGTTTATTTGTGCGCAAACGACTTAGTTTTAATTTCTGAACGTCGGGTAGACATGCACATAACTCACAGAAACAACTTGGCACGAAATTCTTTCCCCTAAAAAAATCAGTGGATCTAAAGGCGCTTGTGAAATTGCCATAGGGTTAGGCACGGCAGTCAAAATTTCAAGTTTAATGTGTACTAAATTTCAAGTGATGACTTCTCAATTAACTGCTAAAACTAGTATTATATTTAAACATAAAATAACGTGTAAAGAATGCTTTGCGGACATAACATTTAACAAAATATTTATCGCGTAGAATATGTATAGGCGGTTTTTTGTCCCCGTCTTCTAAAACCTTGAATAGCATAGAAGATGTTCATGAAATCTTGATAATCGACAAAACTTAGCTATGTGACTCAGATAACCTACCCTACTCCAGAGAATTAATTTTCATAAGCGTTTTAAGCCTACGTAGTTTAAAAATCTTTCTTCAGTGACGACATTCGATAGACAAACAAATAGTGCCCTAGAACAAGCACCCCCCCCCCTTGATGCTTCTTATTCCTTCTTTCCTCTAGCTTGGCGCTTATTCCACCACAGACGGCTGATACCAGGGATGAAGAGAGCAAGTACACATATCTGCACCCTTCTTCCTTCTTCTTGAACAGTTGCCTGCAGTATCAGAGAGCCATCTGGACACACCACTTAGTTGTTGTGATCAGCAGCACGAAGATCAGCGTGGACAAAGTCTTGCAACCTACACTGAAACAACAGTATTGTTATAGGCACCATACTTATGTTAAAATAGGGACAACATTTCAGTTTGGTTGTCGATACTATTTGTATTGTTACTACAACAATATGTTCTGTAGAAGTAACAGTATATTTTGTAGAAGGAACAAAATATAATCTTACTTTTACAGAACATATTGTTACTTCTACAGAACACATTGTTGGAGGAGCAATTTATATAGTACCAACAACCTAACTGGACTGTTATCCCTATTTTAACAGTGTTATGGTACATACGACAAAACTTTTCTTTCAGTGTACGTCTACTGGAACTGCTTTCAAGAGGACGTCCTACCTACGCTTCAAATGCGTTGCAGCAAGTTACGACTATTCTCTTTTTGACGAAACTATTTAACACACATTATATCTGTATATCTACGAAATAACACACATTTCAAACCATGCCGCTATAGTTTTAAAAATTCGGTACGTTTATTAGAAGCATTATGTTCTGGTCCATCAAAAAGAACAAATAGGAATATGGTTTTTCGAGACTGACGTGCCTTGAAAATTAAAAATTGGATTCGAAAAATATAACAATAGAAACAAGCGCCAGACTTTGAACTACGCCGCCCATAAATTAAATAATGTGGTCACAGCTTAAAGTCCCATGGGGAAAAGGGCAATAGTAAAGCACTGCATGCTATGAGAGGGGCTTGCGCGGAGAGGCGATAATGCATTACATACGTCGGTCAGTGGCAACCTTACCGCTCCTGCCTCACACACAAACGCAGCCTATCTAGGGAGGCTCCTTAAGTGTGGAGTTTTTTTGTGGGTGTCGGTGATGCCGACATACAGGCGGAGGGAGCGCCAATGACTGTCGATGAGAGGGACATCATTTTTTAATTTTTTTACAGAGGGCTTATAATGTCAGCAGTGTCAAGGTAGAGCAATGCGACCGCATAAGTCTAAAGAAGTAGTTGTTATTAAAAGGTCTGCGGGAGTGAACTAATTTCGAATGAAGATACGTATAAATATTTTTATATTGAGCAAGAATATTTTAAGAGTGATGTTTATTACAAAATCTGTCGTAATACGTTATTAAAGTTCGCAGGTTTTTCGCGGCAGTTGTCAGCTGGTTCTAGCTTCTGTGCTGTAGATGTGTCGTTGACGCTCTCCATCCTGAAGTTTCGGTAGACATTGCAGCCATCATCTCCAGTGTGAAGTCGTAGAATAGCCTCAGAATGGCAGCAGGTACTGCTACTACGACTTCGCTCTGAATGTGGTGGCTGCAATGTCTTCCGAAACGACAGGAAGGACCGTGTCAACACAATTCAGTTAGTGGATTTTGCTATTAAATAAGTTATTAATAGAGACCGGGAAAATTCGCGGGGTCATTTACCTGAAGCCTAGCCTCCAAGAATATCTGTGATCTCAAGCACACGGCAGCTGCTCATTGGCGATCACTGATCCAGTTGTACGGACCTTCATTTAGCTACGTTTTGTAATTGGCTCAGCGACTTCCAGGAACTGTCATAAGAGTCGAGGGCCAATTGCAAAAGTAACACGAACCTATAGTTGTTGGAATTATAGCTTGCTAATAAAACGCGAATTTTTCAGGTCAATAGTTATTAATAATTGAATTTAATAGCATTCTAATAAATGTATCTAGTTCTGCAATGACTTCATAACTTTTATTGATTCTTACGTCTCGTCAACAGCGAGAATTTTAAGAGGAGGTTACACTTAACTTAGCGCAAGGAAATGAACAGGGAGATGAATTGACCGTGGCCTATGCTAAGCACCCATCCCGGCACTCGCCTGAAGAGATTTCGGGAAACCACGGAAAACCAAATTAGCCGGAATCAAACCCAGTTTCTTCCAAATGCGGTTCCAACGTGTTACTGTCGTGCCCCGTCACTCGACATAAGGCAACGCCGATTAGCTATCGAAGTTTCATGTGTTATTATATATGATATGCCGTGAAAATTTTTGGCATTAATTGCAATTAAATTCCTTGCAATAGACCAGTGATTGCATGGTAATGTAATTACTCTCCAACTGCTGCAAAATAACGGTTTTTCTTGGGGCCACAAATTGTTTTGTCAACCTGGACCTCACAAAAAAGTTGTTTTAGCAATTACAATTTTGTTTGCACTCGCTGCAAAACTTTACTGTGTGGAGCAAATATGTTTTCTGTTCACAACAAAAAATTTTGGCGAAGAGCAAAACGACAGACTCTGCAATCCGCGCAGTACAGTCCTACCTCCTTCCACAGACTCATCATTTGTACACTCAATTTTTTTCCTTAACAGGAAAAATAATTGGAAACCCAAATTCCTTACAAATAAAAAGATTTTCTTTTTCTGGTAAAAAAATTAGTATATATATTCAAAACTATAAGCCCTATATTTTTAATTTTTGCAATAAGGAAAAATGAACATTTAAGTTATTCGTTTTATTTTGACTATTAAATTTGAATTGTTCATTAAATAACTGTAAGTCAAATATTTTAACGGAAAGTTTCTATTATTCTTCTGCGCCGGGATTTGAGTCTGCTTTCTTTTGCTCGGTGACCACACATTTTACCACTAGATTAAATTGGCTTACACATTATTTGCTGTTTTTCTTATATAGGGCCTATATATTCAATGTTCAGTTCAATGACTTAAACTTTTTGATTTTGTAGCATGTAGCATACATAAAAATTCACTTTATTCCAGCAAAATGCATACATGATTATGTGATTTGTGTATAACTTATTTCCAAATAATTAGTTTTTTTTTGTAATCAACATATGAGACCTCCTTAAAAATTTTATAATGGAAGCCACGTAACTTTACAAAAAAAACTTTTACAACAAAAACTCTTTGTTTTTGTTCTTACACACGTAAACTCCTTGTAGCTCTTACAAAAAATAGTTTGTAAGGACAGGAAAATTTTGGTAGTTTAACTCAAGGTGGGAGTCCTCTGTTCTATATATGCTCTAGCATTGGCTTCTTGTCCATGTGATGCTGCCCCAATGAGTAGTCAGTTACATTCTAAGCTTGGTGGCGCTGTAAACACTCCTTGGTTACTGGTACATTTTTATTGGATCAGAATTCTCCACAGAGTCTGTAATAAACGAAGCTGTCGGTAATGTAAGTGTGAATCCACACTTGAACACTTAACTTCAGCATTAGTATACAAAAAGATTTTTTATTACATTCTTTTATCATGACTTATTTAGTTATATGCACATCCAATTTCTACACGTCAGGAAGAAAAAAATGCCATCAGACATACCCAATTGTGGCCCAGTATAAAGCACATATGTACAAACATTTGAATGCTTGCTTTCCCAAAGTGAATTCGTAGAGTTTCCCTAGGTGATAATTAGCATGCTCATATCCATTGTCACATCTCCATCTCATTTCATCTCACTTTACACATTCTTCGCGCAGTTCAGTGTAGAGCATATCATCGTAGCTAGCTGTAGAACACAACTATACTCGTACAGACAGTAGAGGAGCAACGAACGTGCAGAAATTCAAACGTCGCGTGAAATCGATTGACAGCCGGTTTTTGCTGACACACTTTTAAACAGCGCGTGGTGACCTAACAATGCGGTACCCTTGACACTGAGGTTTTTTCATAAGTAGTGTCACGAGATTGTGGGCAAAATATTTTTTATTCACAATTTGGTTTCAATGCCTTCAGTTCTGCTTCATGGAAAGTGATTGGGTGTTTTAACTGTCACTTGCTTTGAAATTCTATTGGCAATTAATAGACGTTTTGTGTCTCGAAAACCAACCCTATTCTGATTCTTGCAGTCAAATGAGAGAGGTGTCTGAGCAAAGACTCGCTGCCAGTAACCACAAAGCAAAGCTGCCGATATGCGCGTGAGGTATTGAAACTAACTGGTACAAAAAAAAATTTATTGAGACAAACCCGTGGCTCTAGATGTGAGGTAAATATGAGTCAACAGCGGAATGCAAGAGCAAAAAAAATACTGGAGAAATAATGAAAATAGTATCCAGTGGCGGCTCGAAGGTTGTTGGCAGGTAGAGCACAAGTAGAGATGGTTCATCGCGGGAAACTTTGACTGTCTGCTTGGTTTCAACGTGCGTTCAACGTTTAGAAATATTACTGGCTCTCACTTGTTTATATATCTGTTGCCCTATTTGACTAAGGCAATAAGTATCCTGCTATTGTAATATTTGATGCCTGTTATTGGTCTGCAGACAGCAACGTTGTGTCTGACGTATGTCGCCCAATCATATAAGTCGCAAGAAACCACAGTTTTTTCAAGGGTATGTTGGCACAAAACATTTTCGCGATATTCCGTCATCTCTAGGCACAAGATGCTGAGAACCGTACACTCGTGTGAACGCGCCACCGTATGCCAACGACCATGAAATATCTACTGGCTACTTATTGTGTTGTGACCAGTCAGTAATAAGCGGCACCTACATACCAGTGTGCCAGTGGCTGTAGAGTCAAATAGCTATACTATACAGTTCTCTGCAACTTGTGCCCTCCCTTGCAACAACCTACGAGCCGCCACTGTTTTCAACATACATCACGTTAGAAGATGGGAAAGACTCCTTTCTAGAATCGAACCCGTATCATCCGATCACGTCAACTTGTTCAGTAATCATGTATTCAGTAACATTTGTCGAAGACCCACTCACTGACAGTGACACAGTGACGAAATAGCAGGCGACTGGAGAGTTACAAGATATACGCGGTAAAATAAATACTTTACTCGCTAACAATTGTACTTAAGGGTATACGTGTGGCAAAAGTTCATTATTTTGTATTTGTACGACGTAGTGTTAGTTTCATATACGTCACTTGTAATTAAATTCTTTCACTTGCGAAACTATTTGCGTCTAATAGTTTTATCATAGCGGCGTCTCAAAGCCAAGATTTGCAAGTTACGGGATCATACAAATAACAAAAATCAATCGACTTACTCTGATGAAATTATTTACACTGAAATACGTTATTGTGGGCCATGGGCTAAAATATTTTAAAATACACAAGAAAGTCTATTTGAATTATTCATAAATTTCTATAAACGAAGGAAATTATCTTTGTCTTCAGAATTTTTTTCAAATATAAAGGAATTTCATTGAATGATTTTACATGTTTTAGAACATGGCCCATACTATCTAATGTCACTGTAAATTTTTTTATTCGAGTAAGTCAGGTGGTTTTTATTATTTGCACGTTCTCGTAATTTGCAAAGCTTGACTGTGACATGCTCTTATGGGAAGACTATGAGAGACAAAATAGTTTCTCAAGTCAAAAAAAATGTAGCCATAAGCAACGTTTGCAAAACTAACACTCTGTCGCCCAAATACTCGAACGCCCTTCAGAGACTTCGTCCCTCACCGTGCTGAAATTTTCATTTTCGTGTCATTGCTAAAGAGTCAGGAAAATTTCTGATATTTTTGTAAATATTTTTTTATTTTGCACTATTTAGATTACGTAAAATGGTGACATACACTCATAAGCTTATGTTTTGAATTATCTTAAGGGTTTCATAACTACGCTTATGTAGGCAGTATACAATGTTAGTTAATCAAGGTAAGACAGCAAAGTTCCCTGTGGTCATAATTCCAAATAAAGCCTAAAATCTTCAATCAGTTTTAAACAGACACTACTTACACACGTTGCTACTATTCTATTGTTGGATATCCTAACTATGTGCATCAGCTAACCTGACAACTCTCTCACAAGATTTATTGAAACGGGGAGAACAAGGCAGGAAATTTAAACATAGCTGGACTCGACTGCTGGAAATGACACCCCACGACTTTTAACACTCCGCTGCAGCAATCAAAACGCAGTAAACACGTTGCAATGCAGATTATAGTTCAGGGTGACTTCTTACAGGTTGCCCCTTTGATGTCAGTTTGTCCATTTTCTGTTCGCTGTGTACCGACGGTCCGGTCATTGGACCAACAAGATCCTTCTCCTGAAACCAGGCACGTGCTAAACGCCGTCCTGACTTTAACTGAATTCAGCATAAATCCGTTTGTTAAGGGGGGTGGAGCGCCAAAGCTCGACATAAGTAGGCTATATTCGACATAAGTATTTTCCCTAGCTTTTATAGAAAATCAAGACTCGACAATCCGTAGATTACACTTATGTATACCTTCTTACTTTATTACATAGTCACAGACTTTCTTATTTTTAGGGCACTGATGGCAGATAGGAAAAATGACTCTATTTTCCTAACTGCCATCAGTGCTTCTAAAGTAAGACAGTCTGTGACTACGTAGTAATGTAATAAGTTGTACAAAAGTATCAATTCTCGATTGTCGAACCTTGATTTTCGATACTAAACGAAGGAAAAACGTTACGTCGAAAATTGTGAAAATTTACTGCTTTGGCTCACCATCCCTCTTAAATCGTTACCTACCAAGAACACTAGCAAGACCAAGGATACTAGGTGGGTCTTTGTTCACCTTTAACGATATCACTTTCGGACGAACATATTTCCCTGCGTTCCGAACAGGAAAATATTCTTAAAGGAATAAAAATGTGAGGGAATAAAATACGAGCAGACAGGTGTTTTTGAGTTTATTTTAGGAAAGAAAATACTTTCCCCGCAGTTTTGATGGTATTGATATAACAACCCTAAAGATCATGTGGTATTGTGGACCGCACCGAGATGGACAAAAACGTCGGTCTTGACACATATGTAGTTTTGTCACGTAGGCATAAGTCTTAATTGTTTAATTTAACATGTTAACATGTTTCGTTCCTCTCGCAAGGACTCTGGGCAGGCAGCACTCTTAAGAAGGCATCTAAAAGAATTGATAAAATTAGTGGCTACAAATATCAACTTTTAATTTTTGAATTCTATAGTAATTGATTAACTAATTAGAATTAAGCTTTGAAAGTGCTGCCCTTTGAACATTAATAATGTAAATAATAAATAAGATTTTATTACCTCCCTGTTTAGTTGTATTATGCATTGCAATATCACACACCACGAACTCTAACTTAAAAGATTAACAAACACGACGTTTTGAGAAAAGCTTGAAACTGCTGGATACACCATTCGCTTCCATCATCGTGCTGCTAAAGAATACAAACTGTAACTATCACATATAAATAAAATTACACACTAACTTCAATTATTTTATCTGCACGATTAGAATATGTTCTGGTGTTTTGTACTCATACCACCATGTTTATGTGAACAAGTTGCGGGAAAATACGCGTTGGCTGAGTAATGAGGAATCTGGACTTCAGAACTTCTTTCTCGTTCATATATGTCTGAAATAAGAAAAATAATATCTGGTACAAAAATAAAAATAAAAAAAGACGTTAAAAACTGACGTGAAGCGCACCCTTAACATCGAGGTCTTTAGCGATGGTGAGGGGTGACATGAGGTGAGTATGAAGCAGTATCGGAATGAAAGGGCGGGGAAAACAGGAGATCCCCGAGAAATATATATACATACACACACGCTGTAAAAAAATTTGTACTTTTACAAAGAAAATCTTTGGAAATCCAGTTTCCAAAGTAATCCCTTGTGAAACAAGAAAGGTTGTCTTGGTAAATAAAAAAATAAAAGTGTGTGTTTGTAAAATTACAAATGTTAGCCTTGTGGTTGTACTTGCAAAAAGAAAATTAAATTTTAAATTCATGTTTTGTTTAAATAATGCCACCAAACTCACATATTAAATTATTAAATAAATTAATATTACATGAAATTATTTTTAAAATAAAAAAAAAAAGTAGTTTCAAGAAGGCGATCGAATTCGAATCCGCATAATTCCCCTAGACAACCTAGTCTTCGACGGTACTTGATTTTTGTTTATTTCTATGTACTCAATGTACAGTAAGTTCTATAATATTATCTTTTTATTTTTTTTATTTTAAAATATGCACTTATAATGGAAGTTCACTTTATTCAAGACAAATAATCTACAAAATATGTGATTTTGTATAACAATGTAATTTTCGCGCAACATTGATTTTGGTAAACTAAAAAAAATTCCTATATTTTTTTACAAAGAATATCCTCGTAACTTTATAAAAATATCATTTTACAAAGGAAATGTTATAAATTTACAAAAGTATGTGAAGCTACAAAGACATGCTTTGTTATTTTTACAAAATAAATTCAGGACAGGAACTGTTGGCATAAGTTCAATGAATTACTTTGTAGTATCACAAACTTTACCTTTGTGACTTTACAAACGAACGATTTTTCAAAGAAAATCAGTGTGTGTATAGTCATGCACAACATTATAGTAGATACTTACCATAATTCATCTTGTAAATTTATCAACTGTTACTGTTGAGCCCTGTTACTGTACAAGTCTGGAAATTTGGTAACATCAGTACATTTGAGTGTCAACTAAAAAATATCTTTAAAACCATGGTAGTCACATGTAGTAATTACAGAAATAATATATTTTTTTAAATTTTAAAATAAATGTTGAAATTTTTAAATTTTCTTTTCAAAATTCATAATTTTAATTAATTACAAAACTATTTCTTTTTTTTTTTTTTTTTGTTTTTTTGATTTTGTGTATGTCAAATTATAGCCTACAACACTGTTATACACTGTGAATTTTTTTCGGTTTGGTATGTCAGTTGGTTTTAGTAGTATACATAAAACCGTACCAGTGCAAATTTTGACGTTTACGACTCATTACGCAAAACCTATGAGAGTTACACAAATTTCCTAAGAGGAAGATTTAATCACAACGTATGTCTAAAATAAGAAAAATAATATCTGGTACAAAAATAAAAATAAAAAAGATGTTAAAAATTGACGTGATGGTGAGGGGTGACGTGAGGTGAGTATGGAGCAGTATCGGAATGAAAGGGCGGGAGAAACAGGAGATCCCCGAGAAAACCCACCGATCAACGGTATCGTGCGGCAAGATTTCCACTTGCGAGAAACCCGGGGACCGACGCCACCGGGTATCGAACCCGGATCGCCTTGGTGGGAGACGAATGGTCTGAACATTCGGCCACAGCGGCCCACTAGTTTAAAAGAAAATATGAAACTTGTCTTCATACGCAGAAGTTATTTTAATGTTATCCTGCTTCTACACCACTGCAAAAGAAAAATTGTGCCACGTACATAATGTGTAAAATTTCGTAAAAAATTGTACAGTAGGTTAACCGTCTGCTGCCTTTCAATCACATTTCTCCCCTTTACAGTGAAGTGAACGTGAGTTTAGATCAATCACAGACAGTAGTGAAGTGAGTGTTTTATGGGGAATTTTTTTCATTTCTCTAGTATCTTTAAATTTCTAGGCTGGTGAAAAATATACGGTGTAAATTTATTACATTGCAAAGTTTTGCGGAATAATGCGAAAAAGCTGAGAATATGAAACAAGAAGGGGTGAACTTGTGTCGTGCAAATGACCACCAACCATAATTACTTCGTATAGTCTACTATAACTAGTGTGGGGTAGGGTCTGTTCTATTATTAATCATCTTTCTTGCGTAAGTCTAATGTAAACAAACCATTTTTATGCACATGTTCAGCTTCGTGTACAAGGCAGACGCGCGTGTGTGCTATGCTTTAGTCATATTTTTCTCTCTTCCCTTCTCTTATCTGTTTCCGCCGGTAATTAAGGGCTTGCTCCTGAGTTTTTTCAGACTGATGACAATAACTCAAATATTGTTAGACCAAAAGCTCTGAAAAAATTTGAGTCAATGTGCAGTCGCACGATGCACGATACTGTGGATGCGTTTTTAAAAATAATGTACCATTCGTCAGAAAAAAAATTTTTTGCTTCATTTTTGCTTATTTTCACGTCAATAAACGAGGTAATTTGGGTGATGAAATCCAAAAAAACCGTTCAGTATATGTTTACAAAAAAATTCTGCTACAAATCATAACATATAAGTGTCAAAACTGTAGAGCAAAATTTTGATATGAGTATTAGGTAGCAAAAAAAAAAAAAAAAATATTTTCCAAAACAGTGCAAAGCTCAGTAACAAGGCCTTAAGGCGACTGTCTAGGTGGACGTATTTTGCACGTTCGAGGCCTAGAAGTGTGGCAGTGGTAAGGACGAGATAAAGTGCATCACACGTCCACCTAGTCTCTAGACTGGCACGCAGTCCTCTCGCCGACACTCAACTTGTGAAGTAATGTTAAATATAAATATGTGTTCTACACGACAATACCTTCGAAAAGGATTACATCCGCCAATATTTGCACCTATTTTTTGGTGCTAGAAATAGTGATGAATCTGATACATACGTGTAACGTTATTTGAATGCTATTCCTAACGAAATATCACTCATGAACGTTGAGCAGTTTTCTAATAATATTGTAACGGCCGAAGGGCAGATGGCCATCTTAATATAGCTTTAGGGCATGGGCTCGAGATTCTTGACTTTCGACAGAATTATTATTTAAAACACATACGAGAGCCAATATCGTAAAATTAATTCGTATCTTTTCTGAAAATCGGTTTTACTATGTAATGAAATTTTTTTCGAGACAAACTGTATGCATATTTTAGGTTATTTATCAATTAAAAGGAAATTTCGTTAATTAACTGATTAGCTACTATTTTGCCGTGTTCTGTCTCAACAAAATCAGAGTATGTATAGTTAAAACCACTCATAACAAATTTACGGAGCGATTTTACGATTTCGACTCCCGTTTATGTTTTAAAAACTAATTGTCGTCAAACATGAATAAACTCTGGCCCAGGCACTCGAACGCAGCAGGGTAATAAATATATAGCGTATGGAGAAGGTGTCCGAGAACAGGACACACTGAAGACAGGATGTCTCCTATGACAGGGAAGCAACGGATTAGAAAAGGTGGGAGATATGGGAGTACAACGAGTAAACCCGCTTGCTAACGGCAACGTGCGCCACATTTACCACGTGCGAAAAATCAAGAAACGACCCTGCGCGAATTGGAACCCCGACTCTCCTTGGAGAGAGGCGAACGCTCTAGCTACTGCCAGGGTCGTCATTTGGGGGGGGGGGGGGTTTACAGGTGGAGGGAAAATGCCCCCCTGTATTTAAAAGTAAAAGAGTATAAAATTTTTTGTGTATTTTGTTATTTAAATAATATTAACGTTAGCATATAAAATGGCAGTTTTATTATTAAAGTTTATTATTTAAACATCATTTATTTATAAAAAAAATGCAACAAGGTCACTGTCGCCAAAAAAATCTTGCCTCTACCCCCCCCCCCAAAAAAAAAAACTTGAAATGACGCCTCTGGCTACTACGTCAGTGTTTACTCGGTGCTAAAATATTCCTTATTTTATATTTTAACGAGAATTGTTTTGTGACCTTTATGATTGTGACTTAAGTTTTTTCTAGCACTGAGAAAATGTTGGCGTCCTTGGCAAGGGTGAAACATCAAGAAAAAATAACAATTTCAAGATCACGGGAATACATAGCAAAACCTCACTGGCTTACTAAAAATACGTGTCCAACTGAAAAAATCAAAGAAACAAACAACGAAATGGTTTTATTTAATCAGAATAGTTAAAATGTGCAAAATTTACTTTTATCTTAATATATTTATAGTTTTAGCAGAATAATTTTTGTAGTCTTAAAACGTGTGATTTCAGCGTATATTTCTTCATTTCAGTCAAAAATTAAAACAATGGGCTGTAAAACATGTTTTAGAAGGGGATTCCTAGACACGTAAGTCTTCAAAATCACTCACTTTGCCTTGACTAGCCTATAACTACATATTATAAGATGAGGCACAGTCGTCTGCCAACTGCTAACGAATCAGAGAAACCCAGTGCTGAAAGCGCCATTAGAATAATACTTGCTGGCTGGGTAGATCTAACAACTATAGCTAGAGACCACGGCCGTAGAAGAACAGATCTGGACACTCGCCTGGAAACTTGACCCCCTTGTTGTTGGGCTGTAGTTCACCAAGTTACAGAGAATATTGTGTTTTATTGGCCTTGAAGTTAGGGTGGTCGAACTCAAACTCCGCCCACTTCCACACCACTAAGATAAACAATTTATCAAAACGTATTTTTTTTTATCAATTTATGAAATACTTCCTTCGTTCACAAATTTAAGGAAAGGCTCCAGCAATCTTTATTTACTTTATAAATTTAACAATAGAAAAAAGTGGACGGAGTTTGAGTCCGACCGCCCGGAAAACAGCGCCAAAAAGTACAGCATTCTCGGTAACTTGACGAACTACAGCCATACAACAAGGGTCAAGCAAAATACATTGGTAGATAGGCGAGTGTCCAGACCTGTTCTTCTACGACCGTGCTAGAGACCTAAAAAATTCGCGGGTTCAACGTTTTGTAGACTAGCTTCCAAGAATATCTACGTACTCAAGCAGACAACAACGGTTCATTTGCTGCTCGCTGACACGGTGAAACAACATGGTTTGGCCTCTATTTACTTGCTTCTCTATTATTGTCTCAACACTCCTCAGGAGGAATCAAATAAAGCCAAAGCCAATTGAGCAAGTGACACGAACTTATAGTTGATTGAAATCTTGCTTGTGTAAAAAAACGCGAATTTTTTCAGGTCCCTACCTACGAATGCTATAAATAGAGACATGAAAAATTCGCGTTTTCTTTCAGACACAAGCTGGAATTCCAGCAACTGTAAGTCCGTGCCACTTTCACGATTGGCTGTTGACTTATTTTACACCGCCTCGAAGTCGATAAGCCAACACTATTGTAACTAATTGCTGGCCCATTTTACTGTACCAGCGAGCAGCCAGTGAGCAGATAATGCCTGCTTGAGTACTCAGATATTCTTGGAGACTAGCCTACAGGTCAGTGAACCCGTGAATTTTTTAAGGTCTCTAGCTGCAAAGAGCCGTATACATAGCAGGCGCTACACTGTAAATAAACTTCCTAAAATGTTTAGAAAGTCTCAGACGCAGTATGCCCGACAGTTACCACACTTCCGTCTTGTAAATACACAAACTTTTTACAGTTGTTGCAATACAAGTCTGGTAAATTCAGTATACATTTGACTGTTTTATAAAAAGGTTCAGGAGTGCTATCATGGATGTCTGGGAAACTATTCTACTATACCTACTTTCTTAGCGCTCCTATACGCACGTCTGGTAAATGTACAAACTATTTTTTAGAGTGTAGATGCCGCGTTCGAGGCATGGAGACAGGCAGGCGACAAGAGCTACACTGGATCGTGCGTCAACGACCGCGTCAGCAGACTTTAGGCGGTGACCCTACGTTTTACTTACGGGGAGGTAGCGTAAAATCACCCGGTTTCAGGTTTGAGGTACCCCGAAACCATGTTTGTAAGTATGATATCTAGAAAACAAAAATAGAGAAGCATGTTTTTTCTTTTCGTTTGTAAACATATCGAACACACATTTAGTAGTATTAAAAAAATTTCTCCTAACACGCTGTGAATGACTGCGCAACTTGTAGTGTTGTTTAAACATTGCAATATAACGTCATACAATTTGACTGGATTTATTTGCTTGGACATACTCCATTACGAAATAAATGACTGTCAAAAGAAAACTAAAAATAAGACCAGAAAACATAAATAAGCATAGTATGCTTTAGTCATCAGGATACATACACAACACGAAATTCCAAAACTGGAATCTGGTCAGATAAAACAAGGAACAAAACAGAAAATAAAATAAATGCCAAAAATGTAAAAAGAAAACCAAAGTTGACATGCTACACAACGATGAGACGAAACAAGAACACAAACAGAAATGCACCAAACGACACAACGATGAGACGAAAAAAAAAAACACAAAGATGTCGGACACAAACAGAAAAAAACAACAAACGACACAAATGATGAGACGAAACAAAACACAGTAGTTTTCCAAACAGTCAGTATTATTTCAAAGATCATGTCATACAATTTGTTCCCCTAGTGGCTTCAGACACGAACTTGCAACATATGGTTCCATTTACTGTAATGACAAAACAACACCACTGTGCCAGTTGCTCCAGTCACTCGCATGACGAAAATTTTTCAATTCCAGTGTTCATTCATATTATAGTATGGCCGTGCTTGTCACTACGATAGCCACGGTCTTTTACAAGAGACGGTTATGGGTGAGGTCCAGGGAGCATAGAGTTAAAACTCTACGTTAACTGACGAGAACCTTATTTTCGTCAATATCGTCCGAAGTTAGCATAAAAAAAACTCTGTAAACATTCCAACATCCGATTTCACAAAAATTCGTACCGTTTCGATATTCCACTCGTAGACATCTCTGAGTTATCTTCATATTATATGTAAGATTTTTTACTATTTGTAACTTTTTATACCATTTAAAACGAACAATTTCTTAGCAGGCATGCGTTTTTACAGATACACAAATTTAGTACGTTATTATTAAAATAACATATTTATTTATCGACGTATGAACTCTCAGTCAACTTTGGCATTCTACCGTAAGGATCCGTTTGTCACGTTTAGAGAAAGGAAAATTTCGTAAGTTCGATGACCAACGTCATGTAAGAAGTCATTGCCCTATGTATAAGCATGCTGTCCCAGAGCATCAGTTATAAAGGCTCTGTCACAGGTCCTACAATTAAATTTTGCTTCAGCATTATTTTTAATTTATTTTATTAGATTTCTTGAATGCCATTTGTGACGCCATGTTGACGTCATAATCGCAGCCATATAAATTTTAAATTAATAGAATGTATTGATTTCCGTCAAAGATTTTCGTTTCGAACTTGCATGAAATTTTCTTAAATCAAAATGTTTATTGAAAGAGAAATGTTTTTTTTAAGACTTTATAAATTTAGATAATATATTGAGTTCTGCTTGCGTAATTGATCATATTAAAGTTTAATATGGGCATTATTTCTTTTAAATAATATAACCTATACAAAAAATAATTTCTGTATGGGTAAAAACCAGATATTTTGTGTCGTTCAGCATTTTAAAATAGCTACTTTGAATATTTTGTGCGTCTTTTGTTCTTAAAGTAGGGCCTATGTGATAACTTTGCAAGGGGTCCTGTGAATGTTCACTGAATCAAATTTCTTGACTACTTATTTGTTCTATATAATAAATAGAATTCAATAATTTTAATTCAGTAAATATTTGATTGTGTGAAAGTACCTTAATGGACAAATGGTCGCGGTCCAGTAGGTATACAAAGTACTGTGGACCTAACACATGTGTCTTTGAACACGGTAAGTATTTCTTTCCCAAGTCGTATTCGTGTTACGAGGGCCTATTGAGAGGAGTACATCAGTTGTTCGAATGTTCAACCGATCGAAACTTTTTCAATTCCCTCCCTCCATTTCATCTTGTTCACTAAGCATGATGAATGTGCCCTACTTCAACAACACTTACTATTTCTAATAATAAAAATGGACCGTATGTTTTCCAGCTAATGAGAAATACGGATTTCTTGTAACGTCTTTTATACGCTCCTAAGATGAATATTCAACAGTTCTGCTATTTAGGTCAGATGATCCATTAGGCAGAACACATGTGTTTCCTTTGACAGAATAGGTTAGTTAATGTTATGTTGGTTTAGGTTAAGATCCTAGGTCAGGTTTATACACTTTGAACAGCTGAAAATTCTGTCAGTTTATGTACAGTCTGCTTGGTTGCGTATGTAAGACACACCGGGGGCGTCATTTGGGGCTACAGGGGGGGGGGTCAAATGCCCCCACCTGGATTTGGAATTTTTGTGAATAAATATATTTTTTTGTATTTTTAAATGTAAATAAAGCTAACTTAAGGACATAAAACTGAAGTTTTATTATTAAAGTATCTAATTTATACATGCTTAATTAATAAAAAAAAGATGCAACAAGGTCACTGTCGTCAGAAAACAAAATCTTGCCCCCCCCCCCCCCCGGAAAAACCTGAAATGACGCCCCTGAGACACACGAACCGTTATTGTTCTGAACATTTAAAACCTGCCAGTAGAAGTACTCAATACTGTTGGTTGCTTAGGGTTTTAAATGTTATATTGATCGCGTCTTTCTTTTTCATTGATGCGACCCGGGTTCGATTCCCAGTGGGGTCGGTCCCCGGATTTCCGCACGTGGGAATCGTGCCGGACGAGGCCGCAGGTTGGTGGGTGTTCTCGAGTACCTCACGTTTCCGCCTTCCCTTCGTTCTGGAACTGCTCCGTAATCACGTCATGTCACTCCTCACCGGCGCTAAAGTGAGTGAGAGATTTTGGTCAGCGCTGAACACCGAGGTCTTGAGCGCGGGCGAGGGGAATGAAAGGGCGGGAGAAACTGGAGATCTTCGAGAAAACCTCCCGAACAGAGGTATCGTCCGGCACGATTCCCACGTGCGAAAATCCGGGGACCGACCCCACAGGGAGTCGGACCCGGATCCCCTTGGTGGGAGACGAATGGTTACAAAATCTCTTCTTAGGTGGTTCAAAAAAACATAGTTTTTTCTTCTCCGTCATTAGTCAAAGGAAGGCTCCAGTATAAAGTTAGGATAGTCGGACGGTTTATACGGATCCCTAGTGATCCCCCCTCCAGAAACGTGCGGGCACACGTGTGCCGTTGTGGCACGCGCGGGCTCAGCGATGACACGCGGCAGAGGTATGGCAGGAGGGGTAGTAGGGGCGGGCCCGGTGGAGGGGGCGTCTCCCCCTGGAGGTGGTGGGGGCGTGGCCTGGCCCTGGGTAGACGGCGTGGAACTGGCTGCGCGCGCGCCGCTGCTCCGGGGAGGGCGTCTTCTCCCGGAACCCAGGTCGCCGAAGTAGACTCCACTTACTTCCCCGGAGACGCAGCAGCGAGCGCTCTCGAGAAGATCACCGCCCCTCCCGACCGCGCCGCGCGTCCCACGAGGTCCCCGAACCACGAGGCTGCCTCTTCTACCCCTACTACAAGCCGCGCCGACACCTGCGTATGGCCTCGACATGAGATTGAAGCCGGTCGCGCGCAGGCTAACGCAAGGTGAGTGCCTCACATTCTTCTCTGCACGCACAGTTTGTCGGCAAGGGACTTTTGCTCCATTTTACAGATGGCTAGTGACACTGGAAATTCGCGGGGAATGTGTTTGCTGTGTTTGCTGTGATAAAGTTAGCACTTTTGAATTCCGTCTTGTCTAAAACAATAATTAAAAAATATAATATAAACTTTCTAATTTATTAACGTTGACTGTCAATTAGATAGATTTGTTTACATCAAAACGTGGCAGGAAACCTTGAATAATGTGAAAAGTAAAATTCTAACTAGGGTTTAAAAAATGGTCACATTCTGAACAACCTATACCGATATTGACAAAAGTTTATTAGAATCACTTTTTCTACCTTCAACAGGTCAAGTTTGACTGTAAAGTTTTGGCTCAGAATGTGCGTGATTTGTCCCAAAACGGTTCACACGTTGAACTAATTGCGATATCCAGAGTTTATAGGTAGAGATACTGAAAAATTGCGTAAAAGTGGACCGTTTTCTAGGCTCCAGTCACACTGCACGTTTTTTGTCGAAATTGGCTATCGTTTATTTGAAGCATGCCCAATTAGAATTGTACGGTTCTAACGCAGAGCGTGAGTGATTTGTCCCGTAACTGTTCACGTGTGTCTTATCAGATGATTGTAGGAATATGGTAACTTTGATTATTTCCGTGATATTCAGGTGTTTCTAGAGATGGTGATATATAGAGGTACGTAAATTTCGTAGATACATTACAGGTCAGGTTGAACGCCAATTATGTATACTTCATTGTCATGTCTGTGACTTGCTGGCGGCTGTTACGAAACGCGTTTGACCACTGCAAGCCAGTAGTAAATAAGGAAATAATGCGCAGGGCTATCGCTTGCTACCTGCTTGTACGATTATAAGTAGAGGTACGTAAATTTCGCAGATACATTCCAGGTCAGGTTGAACGCCAATTATGTATACTTCATTGTCATGTCTGTAACTTGCTGGCGGCTGTTACGAAACGCTTTTGACTTCTGCAAGCCAGTAGTAAATAAGGAAATAATGCAAAGTGCTATCGCTTGCTACCGGCTTGTACTGTTATAAGCCAATAGATAATCGATTGTGGCCAGTGGGTGTATAGGACTGACAAGTCTAGGCTGCTTCCAGATGAATCCGCGAAATTGACGTACCTCTAATTATAAGCCAATAGATAATTGATTGTGGCCAGTGGGTGTATAGGACTGACAAGTCTAGGCTGCTGCCAGATGAATCCGCGAAATTGACGTACCTCTAGTGATATATTGCGGAAAAATTTGACTGTTTGCTAGGCTCGAGGCTTTTCTTTCGTTACTGGCGGACCCCTATTTGACTGGACCAACACTTACTCTGGTGCGCTAACGACCGAACGTCTGTGATTCGCCTGTAAACTGCTACATCGTGCCATATCGTCCAACCATGAAGTGCGTAGGTAGTTACGTTAATTTGGAGAGTACGCTAGCAGAGAAGATTCTCGCGATTTTCTTCCATATTTATTTTGTTTCAAAGTTTTATACGCGCACACTAGCAACGCTGGTTCAAGGGTTATTGACAGAGATGATGGTTTATAGCGGGAAAACTTGACTGTTTGCTGGGTTTCAACCTACGTTTAGCTTATCAAAAGCTCACTGGCTTTTCCCTGTACGTGGAGCTGTTGCCCTATTTGACTGAGACAGTAAGAATCCCCCTAATGGTAATATGTATTGCCTGTTATTAGTCTGCAGACAATTACGGAATGTTGCGAGAAACTACAGTGTTTTCAAAGGTACGTTGGTATAAAAACTTTCCGCGATACACCATCATCTCTAGCTACTGACAACGTGTATTTATTCAGACCCGTGTCTCATTTGACTGCACCAATCGGAATCTCGTTATGATGACACACGTATGTGATTTGATGGTACAGCCCCTAGACAAGTGAAAGTTACAACTTTGAGCCGGTGACCACGTCTCAGAGCTGAAAATGTCCACACGAGACACTTAAACCGAATGCTGCAAAATACTTTTCACTACAAAGTCTTGTCTTAATTTTTTAAAATTAATTTTCCATATACCGATTACAGCACTTTACATAAATACTTTTTATAGAATGGAAGACGTCACACTCACATAAGCAAAGCTTGTGTGTGAGTGCTACTAGACAAATTATTTTCTATAGCTGCGTTAATTTATGAAACAAAATTTATCATCTGGTATAAATTAATTTGAAAAATGAATTCTGCATGAATTTAAAAAAAAGTTATAATTATTTATGGTTACAGATAGTATCTAACAATTTAAAATATATAGAATATAAAAATAATTAACTACAGTAAACTACTACTTAAATATTAAAGACAACTCATCATCAGTTAAGTTACTTAACCATCGATCAATATACATGTTTTTGTTTACTTTATTATTTTTTTTTATTTTCAGGAAGTATTGTTACAATTTTTGAAAGCGTCTGCTGCTATGGATCGCGCCGTTTCAGTCTTACCTCGATATACCAATTATGTACTCTGTTTTCGTAAAACGTCAGTAAAATTCTCCAGTTCTGGGGGTGCAAACTGTTAGAGGTTGTGAAATTTCGCAAATTCAATAACCTGCATGTTACAATCAAATTATGCTTACTCAAGTCCCTACTATTAGTCCACTAGCTGCTACTCAGTGGAACAACAGACAATGAGCGAATAGACGGGGCTTGAATATGCATAGGATATTTGATTCTATCATACAGGTAACAGAATTCGTGAAATTTCTCCATTTGTAATAACGGTATATATTATTAAATGTCTGTCAAAAGAGCAAGACAAATGTAGCCTAAATGGTGTTAGGTGTGAAGGATGTATCAGGTTCATTTGAGGAGTTGGCTGGAATAATGACTAAAGTAAGATAAGGCCTTTCTCCCATCAAACAGTTTATCGTGTTCCATTATATCCATTACAGACGCACAACAATTTTTGAACCGATATCTCAATTCAACATCAAGTTATGAATTTTCGTCTTGATCTGTGCTGATGCCACTATACTATGAATAATTGCTGTTTCATCTTTAACTGTGTTAATAGTACATATAATTAATTTATGTAATGTATGTAGCTACTGTTTATTGGCATTAAGAGAAAATCACATGAGAGAGACGTAAAACAAAACAAAAACGAATCTCTCCAAAACATTACACCTGCCATTATATTATAGTGCAAATTTCTCACTGAGGCCTTTATCCCAACCAACTCCTCAATAGAGGATTCATGATGAAATTTTCATTGCAATAAATATTATAAAAATAAATAATAATCGCCCTCAGAACCGTCAATATTTACTGAAGTTGTGCAAAACAGAAATTAACCATGCGGGATTTCACGCCTGTACTCCGTGGTCCTGCCGACACCATGACCTCAGATACTTATCCATTGATTCAGCGAGTGTCGTCATAGAGTAAATAAAGTAGTATCAAGAGTCGTCACGCAATGGTAATTTTCAATCCAGTTTCAACTTACTAACATAGTTTTTATTTCATGTGTGGTCACATCGATTATGACGCATTTGCCTTGCAGTTTCTCGTAAAACATAGTATGTATTTTGAACGAGACGTTTTAAAATCAATATTTCCTGAATATTTCAGTTGTTACGTATCAAACGGTGGAACACTTTTCATACTTCCATGTCTTTAAAAAGCTAGACGAAGTGCCCGTAAATGAGCTTGATTGACAACGTAACGAACACAATTACATATAAATTATTTTCGAAATGAAAACTTCGCAGCTGTATTATTTTACATTTATGTATGTTATTAATTTTTTTACAAAGTAGTAAACTGTACATTTGTTTCATAACAAAACAATGTTATACTCTTCTATTATGTTGGTGGAACCCGACCCCTTAATAATTTAGGCCTAAGCGTTTTGTTTATCAGTATGCCGTGACGTGTCTATGAGTGTAGCCAGAAGGTGGCGCGGGATTTCGTGAGTGTTTTCGTGCAGGGTAGCTTCTAGTTCAGTCACAAGGTTAATATTGGTAAAGTAAAATTTTCCTTAAAGCGTTCAGATCAAAAGCGATGAATTTTAAGAGAAGCTACATAGTAAGAAAATATTGCACTTTCACGAAAAAATATTTGGAAACTAGTGGCCAAAAAAGCTAACCTACCTAACCCCAGAATGTGACAGTATAAGCGCTTTACGGCGCATGACACATTCATAAACATAATAAAAGTATATCGAAAATTTACTGCTGTTTCGAAGTTAATGTAAAACCATTATAAAATTGTATTTGCCAGCTTTAAAAGTAAACTATTTTTAACAGTGATGCATTCGATAAGCGTTATTTCTTGCGCCGAAATTTAGTAGACGAAATTTCGGTGTAAGAGATTGTACGTCACTCGAGAAAATTTTTTGCTCTTAAAGTTGGTGGACAACATTGTCTATGATTGCTGTTTTTATGTGTGTGTGTGTGTGTATATATATATATATATATATATATATATATATATATATATATATATATATATATATATATATATGTATATACGTATATTGGAACCTAAAATTTTTAATTATTGCATTTAGCTTTGGTTTATTCACTACGCCCTGTTAAGATGTAGATTCATAAATAGATAACAATCCGCTAAAGTAACTCACACGTCCAGAACTTTAAAATGCATAACTGCCCCTAAAATGGAATCACGAAACTACCGGGTGTCTACACTGACAAACATAGCGTTGTGTGGTCCACAGTGAATCTATCTGAAGGTAGGTAGGTGTTTGCACTAGTTGCTTAGCGCGGATTTGTCTGCAAGGGAAGTGGTGATATGGCGATGCTTTGCACAGCAGGAGCGTATTCAGACGTGAGGCCATATAGACCATGACCCCCGCCCGAGAGATTGCTCCAAAATATTGAACCAAATAAATGTAGAGTTAAATATTGAAGAATATTACCTCACGCGAGTTTGTGTTACAACAATTTATAGAATAATGAACTATGAAATATATGTTTCCGTAATATGGAATAAAAATTTCCAGTTTTATGGCTACAATTGTTTTATCTATTTTTTTGTTTTTGTTATTCATTATTTTTATGTAGGCTATCTGTACAGACCGAGAGCCAACAGAGTGCGTTTGTGTAAAAATTACTTATGCGAAAGGCAATATGAGAAATTCACCCTCACTTCAGTCAGAAAAGTAGAAAGGCTTAGCGTGGTTGCTGTATAGTTATCGTAAGTTTACTACGCATTTGACTGTTGCGATGGCATATTTTGTATCACTTATGTGAATGCTTGAGAAATAATTTTACGATATTTTTTCCAGTTTTTCTTCGCACCAGTAGAGAGAGAGAGAGAGAGAGTGAGAGAGAGAGAGAAAGAGAGAGAGTTACTTAGTGTCTGATGAGCTGTTTGCTAGGTTCTGGTTAGACTATCAACTCGACGTTTTTTATTAATTGTATGCTGTGCTTTAATGGGCCAATGGGAATTGTGGTACACTGTAATTGAATGTGGGTCAAATGCCTACAAACAATTTAACTGCGTCAGTTAATCACCTTCCTGACAAAAAGGGCAGAATTGTCGGCATCAATATCTTATGGTGTGACTTTCACGTGCTGTTGAAGAAGATTGTTCGACACCCAGTGTAGTACCCAATAATACTCAGTATCCAATGAATTACAACTGTGCATATTCCCGACTACGCATTAAAGTGGCGCATGGCAAGATGAGTTGGAGTCAACTAGCTTTTTGCTCTGTTAGGTTGTTTAGAAACATATGTTAAAAATATAGCTTTTGCTCTCTGGTAAAATACAGTCATAGCATAGAATAACGAGCCAGTGCCCGCACATACATGCAGCTGAAGAACCGCGTCCAACCCCCTTCCTCCTCTCTTTGCTACCTTAAGCCCCGACTGCGAGGTGCCGGACTGCGCTCCCCCTCTTTCCCGAGCTGATACTCCTGTCGACTCGGACTGCTCGGGCGGGACTGACGTCACTGGAACCGGACTGACGTCATTGCGAGACATTTCCATATAGACACTTGTGCGATAAGAGGACTGAACAAGAGAGAGAGATTTAATTCTCAAATACTAGGATAGTAAGTTAAACTATTAGTTATACTACCTGTAAATAATATCTGTAAATGTTTATTTAATGTGAGGGGGTTGCACGTGTTGCGTAATTAATGTAGAGTGTTTATAATAAATTAAGAACCATAAATATATTATTTTATTTTATTATCTGAGCCCTCCATCCCAAACGAACCTGGCTGCGTATCAGGACATCAAAGTTGTTACCGTATGAACTGTATTGATAGTGCAATTAATCATACATTATTTTTGTTATGGATATATTCTCGCCTTTTCAACGTTATCAGGTAATATGTATGTAAAAATTGGCGACTTGAACGGAAGTCATTTGTATAGCGTTAGAACACAATATTATTTTTTTACTAATCAAAAATAATTTATATATATTATGAGTGGCAACTTCATCACGAAAACTCAGTGAGGCCTGCCTTAAACAATTAATAAGCATGCAGTGATAAATTGACAAATACCTCGTTGTTAAAGGGCCTAAAACCCTCTCGCCTCACCTCACCACCGGTAACACGACTTTAGTCTTAGAAAATGAACTATTTGTTGTCATCTGTACGAACTTTAAGGGTAAGTTTCAGTCACCATATTTTCGTTTTTTTTTTTTTTTTTTTTTAATTTTAATGAAGAGTGGCAATTTTTTTTTTCGTGGTTTGCCAGGCTATTGTGGCCTAATTAAACATTACCAGCTCAATTGCAATGCCTGTATTGTAAAACTATGTAAATAGAACTTGCGGTATAGCCGCTGATTTAACACCTTATTTCTCAAAATAAAAAAAACGCGAAAAATAATTAATAACATTTTATGTGACGACTGAACTAAAACCAGTTAAGGCCTTTCGTTGTCTGTCAGTGTTAAGAATTTTATTAAGTAGATGAACGTACTTGCTGTTCGGATCGTATGCTTTGAGTGGCTTACAAAACTGATCCTACAATTTAACTAATTTTATGCGAAAACTCGCATAACTCTTTAAGGTATTTAGGTAAACTTCATTCTGAAGTAAACCACATCTCGATATTTCTACTGGTGAATTAAATATCATGAGCAAATCGAAACATTTTTTTTCACCACTTTACTGATCGAATCTAAGAAATCTTGAAATCGCGCTTTAAATATTTAAACTGGAATCAAATTGAAGTGAAAATCATGACGGTAACCATTCGGGTCAAAACTAAGTCACCCATTAAATTATTAATATTCTCACACAACCTCAGAAAAAAAATCTCATAACTTTTAAACAACTAGACAGATTTTCATCAAATTCAGTTGAAAACCCTCCCATTCTAACTAGATTTCAATTGAAAAAGCGAAGCATTGAAATAGGTCCTTCCGTTTGGGAACTACGATGCCACAGACAGACAAACAGACAGACAAAGCCGTGAAACTTACCCTATTACACCTTTACTTTTTGGCCGGTATTAAATCACATTTATCACCTTTATAACACTGGGAGGAACAATTTTTATTTTAAAATCTTATAATATATTTACGGGTATTTACGTAATCATCATCCTCAAACAAAAATTCAAATGTATATTACGACGGATTCGATAGAAATCGAGAATTTATCTAAAACACATTCTAGGTACTTTCACCCTCTAAAGGAATGAATACATTTCACAAATTTCTTGAACTTCATTTCAGACTATTTTACGGATGTCCCAAGGATGTAAAATAACTTGACCATAACCCGCTGGGTTCAAAATATAAGGATAATTTATTGATAAAACTTTTCACCACTTTGATTCTCTTTGGGTGAAGAAAATTCAAAAATTTGTAAAAATTATTTTTTAGACATTTAAGTAAGCATCTATATAAAAACGTCAAGTCATATAAACGTTTAATTAGTCGAGATATATCGATTATGAATCGAAAACACATTTTACCCATTTTTATCTCTTAGGGTTCGAATTGAGAAAATAACACGAAATTTTATTTTTGGGTAGTGCAGCAAAGAACAATTCGATATATTAACTAGTTTAATAGAGACTGAGAAATAATCGGAAACACATTTCATGTATTTTAATTAACCTCCTAAATATCCTAATTTAGAGCCTGGAATTGTCTCGTAAGCAATTTTATAAGCGTGAAATTGAACAAATAATCACGACAATATCTCGTTGGGTTCGAGCTATATCGACGATCAATGGAAAATAAATTCCACAGACTTTTACCGACTTAACGACCGAATTTCGAAAAATCGTTTCGTAGTGATTTCTTACACACTGAGGGGAACTCTCACTTGAAATTTCATGTTTCTAAGTCCAGCGTTTGGTCTGTGGCTTGGTATGTCAGTCACTACTTCAATTTATTACGGGAAACAGTTAGCCAATCTATAAAATCACAAGAACTAGTATTTCACCAAAAGATAGCGCAGTGTTTTAACTTGTTATGTTGTAAATAATTCGATTGTATTAGAATGTAGTTGTTTATAAGTATGAATCTATAGTGTAAAATACTTTATTAGTAAATGTTGAACCATGTTTGGCTGATAACTATCAACCTCTACAAACGTACATTGTTTAATAAAATCAAGATGTCGGTAGTAAATTTTTGTATAGGTAAATGCAACAGTGATGATTCCATGTTACGTGGATTTTTCTGTGTTTTCAAATCATATAAATTTTAATTGGAGTAGGTAAATAATCCTGTTCCAGGATCAACATTTTGAGAAACAACTAAAGAACAGCAATTTGCGTAATTAAAACTTTCAGCACCTTAATCGAAGGTCTTTTGTTCTGCTGCCAGGCGAAAGGACATCTTAGGTCACATTACAAGATCGTACCATTTTGATGGCAAGGATATTCCTCCCCTCCCCCATCAACAAACAGCAGGAAAACTATTTCGCGTATAAATCTCCCCTCCCAACACCTATGCACACGACAAACTGGAGATTATGCAAAATGGCAAACCTGTTTACAAGACGAACCAACCACACCTAAACCTTCCAACCCAGAACTCTAGCACTGCTACGAATGTAAAGAGAGTGATTTTTAGTTTATTGTCAGGTCGGCAGTTATGCCATTGCATTAACACACGACCGGAAGTGCACCATCATAATTCCGCCAGTGTGATATCTCTTCCGATGCCATGTATCCAGGCTATGTCATTCATGCCCCATCCTGTCGATACAAACTCGAGTGCCCTGAAAGGAGCGGCCACTCCCGGCAAACTCACGAACTTCGTGCTGCAACCACCCAGAGCAGAGGCCGATTAACACGATAACATTTTTGGGGCATTTGACTAGAAGCCAAGTTGCTCTCTACACGAGAATACTTAAAGAGTGTCAAACACTCATGCCTAGTCAGCATGAGGGGCATAGGGGAATCTCAGTGCTGTTCCCACTATTCCTGGTCATTCTCGAGAGTACTGACCAGCTCCACCAGGCCCTTAACATTACAAAAATGGGAGGGATAGTTGACAAAATAGAGTTGAACCACGGGGGGGGGGGGATAAAAAGGTTCAGAGCTTTAGATGCCAGGGCACGGGTCACTCCTCCCACAACTGCAACGAAACCCGTTGTTGTGTTAAGAGCGGCAGGAGCTAAGACAAAGGCCAATGCCAAATGAAAGATAATGACAAGCCAAAATGCTGTAACTTTTCTGCCTGCCCCTATATATGAAACATTTGGAAACCCGGTAACACTCCCACAGCAAGCCAGAACCACTACCAAGATCACTCCAGCAGCTCTGCTTCCTCCACTTCACAAGTCCTTCACATACACACTTTCTGGACAACCAATTAACACATCATCCACAGCACCAATCACCACCTCTGCACATCCAACACCCAGAGAAAACAGAACAAGAAAAAACGCATCACAAATACGACCAAGAACCTAATCAACTGGTCCAAGAGAGTGAATTTATGTTTCGTTTTCAGAAAACTGCAGGTGATATCCAGAGTCATCATGCCAGCCTTCAACATTGCCAACAAATGTGAACTGATCCTCATAGCCATCATCACCACTTTCTCCATTTTCACGATTTTCACTTCACCTGAATGCGACTTACCCATACAATTTTCATCTGCAACAAATGCATAAATAATCATATGGAATGACAGGCCAGTGCATTTCAAAGCAGCAGACATCACGAAATTTATCCAACAGCATAATCCCATCTAATTAGGCATTTTAGGCACCTGGTTTACCCCACACATCACTTTTAAGTTTCCTGGTTATGTAATGTATTAGAAAGAAAGGAGGGTTCTCCTGCGGCAGCATGGTCACACTAGTCCGATTTTATATCCCCCACGACTCCAGAAACATAACACAGCGCCCCAGGATTGAATCAGCAGTTGTCATAATTTCTGGAATTCACCCTCCTTTCACCTTCGTGACCATTTACATCCTACCACATGGAACACTCCCACAAATGGTCTATCATGCCTGCTCACACTCGACAGTTTGATGATCATTGCTGGAGACTTCAAGAATCAACACATAACATGGGGTTGCCGCATAAATCTCAGAGGCATGTGCTGCTGGTAATTCCTGTTAAACAAAATTTCTTCAATTGCCCACTCATTGCCATCTACATCCAATTCACATTCTTTAGTAATAGATCTCATTATACCTCTTCACACCTATCCCTCTCAAATACCGACACTATAACAAACATTGAGTCGGATCACTTTCTAGTCATTATGCTCCTCAACACCAACTACACACCCCTCTACTTCACCAGATCCCATAAAGTTTCCACATATAAAACTTGAAATTATACAAACAATTCATCGACAGCAACTTAGACCTCATGAACAAGACGACGACTGTAGCCGATTTCGCAGAGAAAATTCGTAATTCGGCAGGCATTGCCAAACCACACAATCACCATCATCTTTTTCCCCATCAAATATGTTCACTCATGCATCGTAGGGACAGATCCAGAGGCAGATGGCAGAGCACTCACAACAATGAAGATATCGAAGCTTACCACCTTCTGAGACGAGAGGCATACTGGAAAATCTCCTGTTACATGGCACAAGAACATCAGCACAAGCTCGAGACACTATCCCCCTAAATGGAAATGCCTTGGGATATTATAAGTAAAATGAGAAACACCAGAAGGAACAAGCTTCCACTTCCACATTTAGGAAGAATGGTGGAAGACCCATACGAGAAGTCTAAATTAATTGCTGCGTATTTTTTCTGAACATTTCGGGCCAACATTCCCATGCCTGCCTAACTGAACAAAAGTTAAAGAGTTAAGTGTTACAGCCTTCTGCAAACTCCTTCACCTCCCATGGATGGATGGCTATTCACCTCATCGAGAGAAGTCGAGAAGGCCATCCAGTGTATTCACCCACACATGGCACCAGGAAATGATCACCTTCCAGCACCACTCATATGCTCCCTCTCCAGAGAAGCAGTCATATACCCGGCCACACTAATCAATGCCATTTTCATCCTCTGTTACTTTCCGAAGCTGTGGACGGAAACCGTCATCGTCCTGTTGCCCAAATACGATTCCATACCAGATCACTTCACCTCATATCATTCCATAGCACTTCTCATCTTCCTTTCCAAAATTTCTGAATACATCATCCTCTCACATCTCGTCCTAGCAGTAGATTGTCTCAAAATTTTACATAACTATGAATTTGGATTCTGGAAAAGACCTCCTCTACACATACTGTACCAGCTGCTGTAGACATCATCACTAAAATTGTCTGGGAATACAAACACACAATATTTATCCTCCTTGACCTCGCCGAAGTCTTCGACTCAGTTCATTGTCATATTCTTCTCACAAAACTCAGACAATAACAAATACATGAGCAAATTATTTCCATCCTACACAGTTACCCAAAATACTAAATTCTCAGTTTGCGAGGACAGCTCAATTTCCTTCAGTTATAGCATTACTGCAGAAGTGTCGCCGGGATCCTTTTTTAGCTCCACCCTCTTCTCCCTATATGTGGCTGATATACCAACAAATCCAGACACCACCATCCTTCATTATGTTGATGACACTGCCCTACTCATATCCAGTGAAAAGGTGCTGATGCTCTCTGCACAAGCTTAGCTTGCAGTTCGCTCCATCGGTACCTACTGCCAGTGGTGGGGAGTGGCCTCCTATCCTCAGGAGACGAAGATCATCTTCTTCACGAAAAGACCGCTCCCTGCTCCTTCCATCCTGGGACATCGCCTCGCATGGCCTTCTGTTACCTCAGCGAAATTTCATATTCTACACTCACCTGGAATAATCATATCAGTATCAAAACCCCTAAGGCAAAAACAGTCCTCAACTAATCATGCCCGCTTCCTTATGAAATACATCTCAAACTATGGAACTCATAAATTTTACTGATCGGGTATGGCTGTGTCCCATCCACTTTCCATCCCCTTGTGTTTGCCTTCAATGCTGGTCTGAGGTGGGTGTTCTGCTGTCCGTTGGACGTCACGTAATCGCTTTCGGATAAGAACAATTTTCTGGATTTAGAGAAAAATTATCCTGTATAAACGAAAAAGTGGGTGAGAAAATTTTGTATTCGAGTGCTTTTAAGCATGAGAATACTTATTTATACAAGGTTTTCAGGGATATTAAAAACATCTTAAAAGACCCAATAGCAATTTTGCTTCACCAATCGGAAAAAATAAGTCGGTGGTGATATACATGTAGGTTCGACAGGTTCTGAGTCCCACTTAACTGAATATTTAATCCCTATGCTAGGTCTATCCAGGTTTCCTTTATCTGTTTTATTTAACTTAGTGTACTCCATAACTTTTTCGGACCTGGTGGCATAACATTTAACCGTAAACGTGAGTTGCCAAAGCAATAGTTGTAGAGCTCGGTAAGGTTTTGTGCAATATTAATAGAACTTATAATCTGCAGTTAAAACATTCTTCTACAGAAAATAATGAACTTTTGTAAACAAATATTTCAAAACACACATATTGTATATGTGTGTTTACATATAAAGACAGTTAGGCAGGCCCTTAAGTCCCGAGTTTATTTCATGATGTTTAGTTGTAACCTAGTTGACTTTCATCTGGTGATTGAAAACAAATTTGGTCACGTGATTGAAAAAGCCCAAGTAACTCCAGCAGGTAATCTAACGCAAGCGCTTTAAAGAGGGCATGGTACTACATAATTCACCGCTAAAAGGATCGGTATAAAATTGTGAGTTAGGTTTCTTGAAGACAATTTCCAAAAAATAAATAAAGAAGAAGAAAAGAACTCGACGGTTGATGCCAACATTTTGAGCACAAGAATTTATCTAGGTACATATTTCTGAAGAACCACTGAAGTCGAAATCTTGTACATTCAATTGCGGTGCAACATATTACGCTTGACAACTGCATCATAAAGTTGGCAAATATCATTATAGGTTTGAGGGTTTGTAGTGTCTCCACATTGACTTTCAAAAACGTGTATATTTCAGTTGTAGTTTTCAGCGTTTGTGTATCTACCACAAACTCTTAAGGGTGTTCAAATGTGTTTAATATAAAAATTAATACTTTAACGAAATAGTATTATTAGTTTAGTAGAGGATACTTGTGAGTACAGTTTTCCATTACGAAAAATTATAGCTCACATAGTTTTCTCATAACGGAGCGTCAGAGATATTTTTTTTTTTTTTTTTTTTTTTTTTTTTTTTTTTTTTTTTTTTTTTTTTTTTTTTTTTTTTTTTTTTTTTTTTTTTTTTTTTTTTTTTTTTTTTTTTTTTTTTTTTTTTTTTTTTTTTTTTTTTTTTTTTTTTTTTTTTTTTTTTTTTTTTTTTTTTTTTTTTTTTTTTTTTTAGAATTTGTAACTTTTTCCTGTGATTTTGCGATTTCTTAGTAGATTAAAAATATTATGTTGTGATTTTATCAATATTAGGTTACGTAGCCCATGGCGTTTCATTGCGAATTATTTCATTTGAGTACCGTCAATTGGTTTTCACTATTTGCATGGCAGCGTAACGTGCACATTTTAACTTTGACGCACCGTTATGAGAAAACTACGCGAGCTGTAATTGTTTAGTGAGAGCAGGAAACTGTATTCACAAGTACAGTCTACAAATCTAACAATATTTCACGAAAATATCAAATTGGCATTTAAGTTATAGACCATAAACTGAGCACTCAGCAGAACTTGTAATTAATTGAAGTATGTTTCATTGGGCTAACAGTTTAGAGTGTTGAAATGTTTACGCTGGTTGTAGTTACATGGAAGTTTTCATATTAAGAATAGTAAAAATGGCTGCAAAATGCTTGAAAGTAAACTTTATCGTGAACGGCCTATACCTGAACATCTTTTAAGGGGTAGGACAAGACAAGGCTCTCAGTGACCTTGACACCCGCCACCACCCATCCCTCCTCCCTCACCATCATCTCGGCCTTGCCCCAGCTGCAACGTGCCAGCACTCGCGGGATGTAACTAGGCCGGCGGAGGCTATTAAATTTATAGTTGTACTAACGGGGAACGCCGACTCTTCGCTTCCACGGCTATTAACGAGCCATTTTATAGTAAACTTCCTGATGAAAGCGAGCAACTTGCCGTGTCCCGATAGCGCTGGGAGATATAATATTTAATTGCGAAGAATATTTTTCAATGACAATTCCGTGCATCCAGGCGACGCGATGCTTGGGTGTTTTCTGGAGAGAAACTCATTTCCGGAGAGTTTTTTTATTCTTATTTATCTCTCTGTTAAGGGATCCCTCTTCTTACCAGGAATCTAGCTACGAAGTGTGAATGCAGAATCAATGTTCAAATTAATTACTTCTTAATGTGTCAGACTCACTCATATCTTAAGCAGAGCTGAATTTAGACATGTGAGGTGATGTTGGGACACATTTACACGATTTTTATGTGTCAACTGTGAGTAAATATGTTTTATAATTCGTGCAGACATTCGTTATTTGGAACTCATCGCACGTTAATTTTTATTAATCAGGGCTGCCATATATTAGAACAATATTTTAATTCTTCCATACATAGACTTTGCTACGTGAATTCTATTGAAGAACACTGCCACGTGAGGAAGTTTTCAGATTTGTTTTGTTTAATACGCTGTTTTAAAACTTAAGTAAATAAATATATAAATACATATATATTTATCGTATGGAGAGGGTACCCGAGGGCCATGGTATCGCATCCCGGACGCAGAATTGCTACTGGATGCCCGTAGGCATCTGCTTGCCACGAAAGATGAGGCACTACAATGGAGTGAAGAAGTGAGTGAAGAGATTTTGGTCAGCGCTCAAGATCGAGGTCTCTAGCGCTGGTGGGGGATGACATGAGGTGAGTATGGAGCAGCGCCGGAATGAAAGGGTGGAGAAAACGGGAGATAACCGAGAAAACCCACCGACCAGCGATATCGTCCGGAACGATTCCTACATACGAAAATCCGGGGGCCGGACCCGGCCGGGAATCGAACCCTGATCGCTTTGGTGGGAGGCGAGAGGTCTGACCCCTCGGCCATCGCGGCCCCCACTACAGTGGAGAAACACCAGAATGAGAAGAGCATGGGAAACGGGAGATCCCTGAGAAAACTCACCAACCATCCGCAATGTCAGGCACGATTCCCACACGAGAAAATCCGAGGACCAACCACGTCGGAAGTTTACGCCGCATCACCTTGGTGGAAGGAGAGTGTTCTGCCAACCGCAGCCACAAAATTTACATAATAGTAACGAATAAAGGGTTTCAAGCAAATATTTCTCGCGAGTGTTTCTTAATTTATCTTACTGTGGAGACATTTTGTCTAAATTAGTTATCAATACAACTGATATAATTGTAAATAATTTATTTTTACATTTGTTCTCCATTCAAACTACGTGACTGCAAGCTAAGCAGGCGTAAGCAAAATAAACGAGGCGACTTAAAGAGGGTATTGTCAGTATTGCAAAGTTAAATTTTTTTCTCACTAAGTAAGTTTTCTTTTTCGCAGCTAACAAAATACTATTCATTAGTACCACATTTATTACACTTATATTTTTCGGCTTTTATTTTTTGTTAACTGAACTCATTTAGGCCTAGTAATTTTTTAATCCTCTTTCTTTTCAAACGACATCAAATGGAAAATTAAAAGTGTGGACGAGAAAAATACCTAATGGCAACGCAGGCACAGGGTTCGCGATAATGTGAGCATGTTGATGACCACATTGTCCAAGATAATAATTTAAATACATTCAGTCGTTAACTGGTGACTTCTATACATTCTGCGTAGTTTCATTGATACGTAGACATTTTTGTTTGTACTTAAAAGGGGCCGTTAAATATAATTTAACTGACAGAAACAAAGTAACTATGGTATCAAAAGTGCACACTTTATCCCAAATCATATGTTTATACTGTTTATAACTTAGTACTTTGGAAATATCTATAGCCATTTTGGAATTTAATTTGCATATCTTGTTGTATCAATCCGCCAAAAGTAATATTGGTTCCGCAGAGTGGCCTAGTCACGTAATTCACACGTCAGTCATTGTGTGATCGTGTAATAGCTTGGACTGCAAGTGGAAGGAAAACTATCTACCGTATGTTAATTCCTCATAAGTAGAGACATGCAAAATTCGCGTTATTTTCTGACAGATGACTATACTGCAAGTGACTATAGGCTCATTCTACGTCTCCCGCTGTCCGATATTTTCGTGACTTGCCAGGAAGAATGCTTACACGGTAGAGAGGCCAATCTATGTAAAGACGTAACACACGTAAATGACAACACATTAAAATTCGTGGTCAATTGAATCGCAGATTATTCTCTGTTACGTATAGGAAAGCGAAGTATAGTCTGCTACCAAATGATAACGCGAATTTTGCATGTCTCTACTCATAATTGCAAATGCACTAATTAGACCTTTGTATACCTTTCCCTCAAAATATTACAGCGGAATATAATAATATTTAAAAAAACGAAACTTATATCTACGTTTTTACCTATGAAAATAATCCAGGCGACGATAGAACGGTACTTTCAAGACATCGAAAAAATTACTAGTATGCAAATAAGTACACATTCTCAGCTACAAACACATTATTTTATACGTGTTTACTTATTCATTCATTCATGCCCTGCACCGTAGGTGCAAAAAACTTTATAAGGTAAGGAATGTCTTCAGTTCGGTCATTAGAGATGGCAACAAAGGACTTGATAAAACGATAGGAGCTAGGAGAGGAGTCGGCCACGACATTCGTTAAGAAACCATCCCAGCGTCCTCTGGAGTGATTTCGGGAAACTATGGAAAACCGAAATCAGGATTACCGGAGCCGGGGATCATACTCGGATCCTCCCGAATTCGAGTCCTTCGTGTTACCGTTCACCATTTGGATCGGTTACACGTAGTTGGAAACCAAAATGATGTACATGATGTGCAAAGTCTGTAATAATTTCGTTAAAGTACGTTGATTACTTTCCGAGAAAACGGAACACACGAAAATGCTTATTTCTGAATTTTCTTAAGGTAACCACCTGCTCGCGGACAGTTACAAACATAGGTTCTCCACTTGTCAGTAAATCTTATTTTCCCACGTTCCTAAATAGCGTAAATATGTTTTTTTTAGGCACAGGATGTGGCAGAAAGAACTCCCCGATTTGAGAGGTTGCGTGCAGCGAACAGCGTCATCAAATTGGGCAGCGGATGGGCGGCGGAGGGGGCACGTTCTTGAACAGCTGCAGACGTGCCGTTTCAGTGTACGCCATGACTTGATCAGGTGAACATCGCGCGTTTGCCGTGAAGCAGGTTTTTTTTTTCCCCCTTTTCAAATAATAGTCTGGTGTGCTGTTATTAATTTTGGTGTGATTGGTCCGTAATTTTTTTGAAGAAAATTGTGTGACTGCTACTGTAAACAACAATCGGTACTGTGCCATGCTCCGTGACTTCCTACAGCCAAAACTAGGCGAACTGTTTGATGACCTTGACAATGTGTGGTTCCAGCAAGACGGCGCCACAGTCCACACAGCACGTCAATCAATGGCGTTGGTGAGGGAAATATTCCATGGAAATGTCGTTACTTTGCGTGGTGATATTTGGTGGCCAACACGTTCGCCAGACTGGACACCGTGTGACTTTTTTCTGTAAGACTTCCTCAAGTCCAAGGCGTACTAACATAGCCGTCAAACGTTAGAAGCTCTCAAGGAAAGGAGTAATGAACAACTACAGAGACCGGCTCAATCGATGCATTAAGAGTTGTGACAGCCATTTAAGTGTAATATTGTTTAAAACACATTAATACTGCGTATTCTTAAACTGCATAATGTGATCTCTTAGTTAATAAACATAAATATGTCCTATCTTATTTAGTTTTTGTTTTTATAAGCGTATCTAACAGGGTAGTTCATTCTGACAAACCCTGTAACAACGTATTGTTACATAATCTAAAAAAAAAAGCACGTTGGCCTACACTGTAAAAAAAATTTCGAAACAGTAATGGAAGTTTTTAACCCAGACACATTATGGGACACCTAACCATTCTTCATCTTGTAAATAATACAAATACTGAGCATTTTTACTGTACAAGTCTGATAAAAATAAGTTTATATTTTTATGTTTCCTATAAGTGCACAATAACGCTACCATTGATGCATACTGTATTAACAAATCTATCATAACCGGCTGTCATAACACTTCTATACATTGGTGTAGTAAATTTACAGTTATTTGTACAGTGCTAAGAGCACCTTTTCCTTTAATATTACGTCAGAAGTTACAGGTTCACACCTCACTTTTTCAAATAGGCGATCTATCGGTTTGACTTGTGCTTATAGGTTAGGATGATGCCAGAAACGTGTGCCTGAGTCATCCTTAGCGCATTACACATCGGATGCACAAAATGTGTCCACCGAGGTGGCTACCTTTAAACTTAACAGTCTGTGTAGGGCGAAATTTCTGTGTAAGGTTGTAATAGGCCTCCTTGCCATTCATATTGATTAAATGTAATGTTCAATGTAGATACAGCGAAATGTAATAAAATTATCGCAGATAGATCGTTGAAATTTCATAGTGCTCAGAATCTTGTGTGTAATCTTACTCAATCGCAATAATTTGTTTCATATCATTTATTTTAAATATAGTTTTACATACTGGCGAGAGGCAAAAGGTTTATGAGGTTTTTGAATTATGTCACCTTTCACGCCGAAGGAAAGAGAAAGTTGTGAACATGAGAAGAGCTGGCCCGTGACCTTGAATTGGTGGGAAACAACTCAGGGGGCGAGAAGTATTTCAGCGCAAAGGCGTGTCTTTTCTTACCCCCTGCAGTGAATATAATATTAACTCATATAATACATTATAAAGGGTCATGGTTTTGTATTTAAGGAAGAGTGTATGTTGGTATTAACTTGCAATAATTTTGAAAAGAGATATTAAACCGATATGGAGAAAATGCCATGCTTAATTTTGTCAGTCGTTCACAGAGCCTGTGAATGGTTGGGAGTAAAAGAGAGGAGTTTTTAAAGAAAGTGCCACGAACGCGTTGGTAAGGATGTTGTCTGGGGACTCTCTGTTCGGACACCACGAGGTGTGGTTGTGCCCCGAGCCGCGGGTATTCGTGGCCGTCACGAGAGGTGGACGAGCCCTGGAGTCGCATCTCCATTCGCAGTAGTCCGCATATTTTATTTAACATTGACTCTGGTCGGGGCCGTTAGATGAGGTGGACGGGCCTCGAAGTCGCGGGTGTTCGCGGGGGTCTGCATTTGAATAAGATTTGCTGTATTTGTGCACGTTACCAAGTGTGTACGCTCGTGGAACTGACAAGCTAAATACGGGGTTCCTAAGTATCCAGAAAGGAAAGAAATTCCGGTGTTATTATTCAATACTAGTACGACAGTGTTCCGTACAATCATAGAATTACAAATTGTTCGATGCAGAGCGTCCTTATGACTACTACTGCTAAAGTTTTTAACAATGAAAACTCCGTAACACCATGCTCTTTATTTTCTATTTTTTTCGCGATAATTATGTTTTGAGCTTAAACGAGAGCAGATATCAAAAATCTGTCTGGCAGATTTGTTCAAAATGGTTTTTGACATGATAGCTAATTATTTTTCAAAGTAATAAATTATACAAATCCGTCTAAAAGGTCAATTAACCAAAATTTCGTTAGTTACATAATTAGCCAAAACCATAGTTTTTATTGCCTTGAAAAAATCAGTCAACATAGAGAATACGAATTTAAACAAAACTGCCAGATAGATTTTTTTATATCTGCTCTTAATTAGGCGTAAATAATTAATATCTTTAAAAAAATAAGAAACTAGAGAGCATGCTTTAAGGGGCCTACCTAGATAGGCTGCGTTTGTGTGTGGGAAGCAGGAGTGGTAAGGTTGCAGTTCGCTGACGTATGTAATGCATAATCGCCTGTCCGGGCAAGCCACTCAGTTTCCGTGCAGTGCTTTATTAACAGATGACCACATTATTTTATTTCTGGCTAGCATAGTTCAAAGTCGAACGCTTGTTTATATAGATGTGTTATTCGAATCCGGTTGTTATTTTTACATACACTACGGCAGTCTGAATCCCTAATTTTTGGCCATTTTGAGAGGTTCGAAAATTATGTTTTAAATGAACGTGCTAAATGTTTAAAACTATAGAGAAATATTTTGAAGTGTGAGTTCTTTTCTTAGATATATAAATATTATGCGCGTTTAGTAGTTTCGGAAAATAAAGAATAATCGCAAATCGCTGCAACGCATTTCATGAGCAGGTAGGGAGGCTTAGGGCCTCGCCTACCACGCGTTTAAAATGCGTTGCAGCGTGTTCGTAAATAGGTTTTTTTTACGAAACTATTCCACATATGCCCATTGTGTCAATGTACGAAAAGAAAATACACTTCAAATTATGATGGATGGGTAGTTTCAAAGCATCATGTCGATTAGATGAATCACTTCGGAACTCATCAAAGTGGCTAAATAGAGGTTATTCAGCCTGTTGTACCTGAAAAACTACTGACAAGATTCGTGTGAAACTATTTAAGGCACATGCAATGGACTTTGCTTAAAATTTTCCACCAATAAAAAGATGGGGTCACCGCTGGAAGTGTCAGACAGGCGAGTGTTCTACGATAACACTTCACGCAGTTTCAGTGTCTTGCGGTAGAGGAGATACCTCACCAGATGAGCTGGTCAACATCGCCCTTGGCGCCGTGCCTCACTCATACAAACACACGACCAGTAGGCAGGCACCTCACCTGGTGCTCGAGTAAACCTGACGTAAGTGCAGCTGGTTACCATTCATAAACACATATCTAGAGACATGCAAAATTCGCGTTATCATTTGGTAGCAGACTATACTTCGCTTTCCTATACATAACAGAGAATAATCTGCGATTCAATTGACCACGAATTTTAATGTGTTGTCATTTACGTGTGTTACGTCTTTACATAGATTGGCCTCTCTACCGTGTAAGCATTCTTCCTGGCAAGTCACGAAAATATCGGACAGCGG